>JACWFU010000030.1:0-99994 GCA_019775405.1 Aureobasidium leucospermi | reverse complement strand
CGTAGAGGCTACCCTAGCCTCTCTAGTAATAAATAGCGCGCGTACGAGGCCGCATTAATTATTTGCTATAAGGCCTTCCTCGTATTGCTAATAAAGAGGAAGAAGATATAGCGCGTACGAGAGGATACGCCGCGGAAGCTTAAAAAGGAGGTAATATTACTACGCTACTCGTAGAAGTAGTAGGTATAGGGGTTAATAGCGTAGGCGCGATGTACTAATTCGAACTAGAAAGGGGTTAAATCGACCCGTAGATTACTACTGTAGTACACGCTAATTAATAGGAAACAACGCTAACGTAACGGGGTACCAAATTTAAGCTCCTAAACCGTGCGAATGGCGACCCTGATAAAGACAGCTATAACTTCACTCACCTCCGCCGCGCTCATTGTGCGACTTGACAGTCTTGCGAGCCGAAGCACTAGTGTCGCGTTGCAGCATCGCCCGAAGAGCGCTTTAGAAGCCCCAGTTGGGCTTCGGAGGTCATCTCATATGCACATGGGATGGACGAGGTGATGAATTTATTACCACTTATCAGGGAGGAATGATGATGGGACAATGGGTGAACTAGAGTTCTACTCATATGCCTGGGAGATGAGGCTGAAAATCCCTAGAGCATCCCAAGTTTGGATGCTTCTGCCGCCACCGCCTCCCTGATGGTACCCTCAATACCAACCTGCACAGGTTCCCAGTCAAGCAATTCTCTCGCTCTGCTTCCTCTGCACCTTGAATTAGTGAAAAAATACGCATATACCGGTCCACCCTGCTCCACGGCATCTGCCTTGTTCAGATACTTGACTTCCTCACTCTGGATCAATCCTGCTTCATGGGCTTCGTGAACGACTTGACGCACGATATCTGCCCAATCGCTTTCACCCGCTTCGACAAAGTAGTATGCGTCCTCGCCCCAGAGTGCGGTGCTGGAGACCGCGTTGGTGGTAGCAGCGATTTCGATGAGTGAGAGGGTCAGGCGGGATAGATCTTCCACATGCACGTTTCCCCAAACCCACTCCCCTTCGGGCGCAATCCCAGCACCCCTCTTCAGCACATCCGCGGCTATAAAAGGGACAGCCAGACTTGATCTCTTGACCAGCCCTCTTCCTGTGCCGTAGATTACTGCAGGACATACGATGGCGGTTTTGATGCGCTCTGGCTCTGCGGTTGCAAGGTCAAGGACTATTTCATCTACGTTTCTGTGATCTGCTGCTGAGGGGAAGGAGGTTATGTCGTCGATGTCGGTGATGTCGTTATAGATCTTGCCGTGGCGTGGTTGGGAGGGTCCTGCGTCGTGGGTCAGGAGACCGGTGCCGGAGGTGTGGATGTAATGAATTGATTTATCGGTAGAAAATTTCCGTAAGGCATCGCTGATAGATTGCACGAATGAAACATCATCGGCAGAATTTGCAGCGTCTGTACAATCAGCGGTTGCATTTCCGATTAAACAGTGAGAAAGACTCACGATATATCAAGTCCGCTTTCGCTACCTCTTCTGCAATGACATCGGCACTGTTGTTATCACCGAGCGCAATCTTGACTCTAGGGTGTTCAGCCGCGATGATCGCTGCTTTATCTTGATCGCGGACAAGAACAGTAATCTCATACTCGGGGTGAGTCTTGTTGAGCAAGTACAAAAGGTCGCCACCGATGTAGCCTGTGGCTCCAAGCCTAGAAATATAGTGCGTCGCAATTCTTAGACACTGTATACTAGTCTACGCACAGGAACATTTTCATGATGGATGGTTGCTCCTACGAGTTATGTCTATCTCGTTGCAAGAAGGAAAATTGAGAGATGGTCCTTTAGTCTATTTGTGCATGTTTCAGCGCGAAATCATGATGATCTTTATGACAAGCTTGCCGAATCCCGATTAGCAATCAGTCCGCCACGCGTTAAAGCTCCTCTTCATCGCGTAAAGGACGCTTGAGCGTGGGACACCAGATTCACTCGCGACGCATTGAAGAAACATCAACTTGCAATACCGAGCTGGAAGTAGGATGGTAGTTCTTGTGTCTCAGCCATGTTTTCATGATGCTCCAACACCTGGTCGAGTTGACAAAGAATACGTGACCGGACCGCCAAGAGTCGCCGAGGTAATCTGCGGCAAAACAACGGCATGAATTGCGGCTGCGGTGATGGCGTGACTTCCTGGACCTCTTGTAAAAACACAAACCAACCTACATGCCCTACACGCATCAGCAGATTCTAGCTCTACAGAGCGGCAAGCGGAGGCTCTCTATTCGTCGGCATGCGAGACAATGGGGCTGAAGCATGTGGGGAACGTCCTGCAAGCCATGATCCTGATTTCTGCAGGTGGAAATATCCTGGACTTATTGCGGCTGAGGACTGCAGATGAGTATCAGACATGCGTGATAAGGCGAGCGCTCCCACGCAAATATGAGCTCTCCTTGAGTTGACATCCATCCATCTTCAATCGTTCAAGATACGCCTATGCCGAATGTTCTTATGGCCAAGAGCATGACGCACCCAGGGCTCTATACTGTAGGCTGGGTCTGCGCTATTGCCACGGAGTATGTCGCAGCACGTCAATTTCTGGACGAGGTACATGATCGGTCCAATTGCTGTATTGCCGCAAACGATGGTACTCAATACACTCTCGGCAAGATAGCTGGCCACAACGTTGTGATCGCAGTGTTGCCAAATGGGGAATACGGACTGTCCAGTGCTACAAGCGTTGCCAAAGATATGCTGAACAGCTTTCCAAACGTCAGAGTTGGCTTGATGGTTGGTGTTGGTGGTGGTGCGCCGACTATAAAGCATGATATCCGACTTGGTGATGTAGTGGTTAGCAGTCCGGTAGACGGCAAAGGTGGTGTTTACCAGTATGACTACGGCAAGTCTCTCCAAGGCCAACGTTTCACGCACACTGGATTCCTCAACCAGCCGCCGGCGGTGCTGCGATCCGCTGTCAATAGTGTTGTGACCTTGTACGAGGAAGACGGACATCAGATCGATGAGCGTATCCAGGCCGTCCTCGGCAAGAGACCGAGATTGAGAAAGAAGTACGGTCGCCCAAGTCCGGAAACCGATCGTCTTTACGAAGCAAACAACGCGCATCCAATCAATGATCAAAACGACTGCGGAGAACAGTGCGGAAGCGGCGTGGTTCAGCGTTGCAAAGCAGAGGACCGCGAGGACAATCCGACCATCCACTACGGAACCATTGCTTCCGCTAATCAGCTCATGAAAGATGCAACGACAAGAGATGCTCTTGCAAAGGAACAAGGCATACTATGCTTCGAGATGGAGGCCGCGGGTCTAATGAATCACTTTCCTTGTCTCGTGGTACGCGGCATCTGCGACTACTCAGACTCACACAAGAACAAGAGATGGCAAGGATATGCAGCGATGACCGCAGCTGCATTTGCCAAAGATGTTCTCGCACGCATGGCGCCAAATGAAGTAGGGATGGAGAAAAGGATTGTGAACGTATTGGCCTCTAGTAAGTCAAATGTTCTGGATACATCCCGGCTCCATGCTAACATCACGCAGTGGAGCAGAACATGACTTGGGAGTTTGACAGAACAAACGCCTCCGTCGCTGAAGTGAAACTGGATGTCAGGCACCAACAACTTCACAACTGGCTGTCGCCTCCCGACCCCTCGACGAACTTCAATGAAGCCATATTGCATCGGCACAAAGGAACTGGGAGATGGTTTGTGGAAGGTGATTTGTTCCAATTCTTCAAAGAGAGTCGCGTGCCTTATCTCTGGTTAAGTGGATTGGCCGGCTGTGGCAAGACCGTTCTCAGTGCATCTATAATCGAGGATTTACAGCAAAGTAGATTGTCTCGGTCCACCACACTCCTCTACTTTTACTTCGATTTCAACGACGTGCGTAAGCAGACTCTGGATGGTCTGCTTCGCTCACTTGTCTGGCAGCTTTCCAGCTCTAGTAGTAATTATGCCAGTCTTGAGATACCGTACAACCACAACAAACTTCAGCCTTCGATCCTGAAGCTAAAAGAGCTTCTCAAGACAATGTTGTTTGCGTCATCTGGACATGTGATCATTGTCCTTGATGCACTAGACGAGTGTACCGAAAGGTCAGAGCTATTACCATGGCTCAGCCAGATTGCTGGAAGATGCCCCAGCAATGTTCAGATCATCATCACGAGTCGCAAAGAATATGACATCCGAGTGGCTTTGGAAAAGTGGATGACGACTGATTCCATGATATCAATTCCACATTCTCAGGTGGATGAAGATATTCGCACATACGTACGCGCGAGAATTATTTCCGACGAAGGATTAAAGCGCTGGGAAAACAAGCCCAGGGTACAAGACAAAATCGAAAAGCATCTGATGGGTAAGGCGCAAGGAATGTAAGTTTGCTCAGCTGCGATTGGTTGGGAGTACTTGCACTAAGTATCATAACAGGTTTCGATGGGCAAAATGTCAGCTTGATGCACTTGCAAACTGCATCAGCCTACGACAGCTCAACAGCGCTCTTTTGACGTTACCGATGACCTTGCACGAGACATACGATCGAATACTGGATCGAATCCCTATTATGTATCTGCAAGACACGATCAGACTACTACAGGTGTTGACGTGGTCAGAAAGACCGCTCCTCATCGAAGAGGTCGTGGACTTGCTTGCTGTGGACCTAGATAGCCCGGTAGGGTTTGATATGGAGAATCGATTGCCAAATCCACATGAGATGGTCCAGCTTTGCTCAGGTTTGGTGACATTGGGGACACAGAGTCTAGATCCTGAAGACGATAACGTAGAAGGCGATTTCTTCACCCTTTTCGAGGCAAGTGGATCCAGAGAGGAGATCCGTTTGGCTCACTTCTCCGTGAAAGAGTACCTTATCTCCGACAACGTGCGGAACGCCAACTACCAAGCTTGGCTGATTCAACCGATAGCCGCGGCGTCCGTTGCAAGCGTGTTGTTGACTTATCTACTTTGTCTCGAGATGGAAACTGCCGAAGACGAAATCGCATCGGCATACCCCTTGGCTTTCTATGCGGCAAAACATTGGACGTACTTTGGACGTGTCGCTGATTCTGAAGATACACGGTTACACATCCTGATTGACAAACTTCTTCTGGAGCCAGGAAGGCGTTCTCGATGGCTGAGTGTCTATAATCCGGATACTGGGAGGAGATTCAGAAAAACTTCTTTGCCTACGCCAGAGCCTCTTTATTATGCTTCGCTCTGTGGGTTAGAGCAAGTATCGATTCGACTGTTGAAGGGTGGCGCAGACGTCAATACCGTCGGTGGTGAATACGAAAACGCCCTACAAGCTGCCGCAGCTGGCAATCATGAAAACATTACAAAGCTCTTGATCAACTGGGGTGCCAACGTCAACGCCTACAGCTCAGTAAGCACTCTTCAAGTTGCCTCTAAGGGTATCTGTGGGAACATAGTGCGACTACTCTTGGCCAATGGCGCTCATGTGAATGCTCATAGTGGAATGTATGGCAATGCTCTCCAAGCCGCTTGCGCTCGAAGCAATGCAGACACAGTGCAGATCCTGCTAGGTTACGGCGCGGATGTCAATGCTCAAGGCGGCAGCAGATATGGCAGCGCTCTCCAGGCCGCTTGCGCAAAGGGCGAAACAGAGACGGTGCGTCTGCTGTTAAATCGCGGCGCTGATGTCAATGCTCGAGGAGGCCATCATGGCAGCGTCCTTCGAGCCGCATGCTTCAGGGACGATGCAGAGATTGTGCGAGTCCTGCTTGACAGCGGTACGATTCACGAAGTCCGGAATCACGCAGAAATTGTGCGTATCTTACTCGAAAGCGTCAAATGTGTGAAAGTTGAAGCCCGTTGCTATAGCAATGTTCTGGAGGCAGCTATGGCAGAGGGCAACAACGAGGCCGTGCGAACATTGCTGGGAATCACACCTAAATTTGTCTTGGAATGGCTTTCGAATGGAGCGTATCCCCGAAGGCGCAAAGCCAGGCTTGAACTACAGACGCCTTTTCTCACAGCCGAGGACGTGGCAATTGTGGATTCAGAAAAGTCGATGACTCTGTTGCACTACGCAGCACAGCTCGGATCCGAGGCCGCTGCCAGACGCTGTCTCGAGCTCGGTGCGAATATCTGTATCNNAGATGGAGGTACCCCACTACACCTTGCCGCTGGAGGTGGTCATCTCGGCGTGGTGAAGTTGCTCCTGCAAGCTGGATCTGACAGGAATGCTCTCGATTCCTGGAACAGGACACCATTGGAATGCGCCCAGGGTCAAGGACGCCGAGGACAAATAGAGAAATATAGATGTCGTCCGGAAACCGCTATTTATCTTCAATCTGCCAACAGCAAACTTCCCGCACTCTCTACCGACCAGCCTTGAGACTCGGCATCACAAAACGATCTCCTCGTCTGCTAATAACCAAGTCGGATCACGAAGTCGTACCTTTGTCTTCAGCCTGTACATTTCTCGAAAACCAGGCTTCCGCGACAATATCGAAGCCTAAATGCAAAACAACTGAGTAAGCCATTATTAAAGCAAACAAGATTCCCAGATTCCTCGAGCCGCTTTCTCCACACAAAGTTTCGTTTTACCTTAGGTGAAAGAACAACATCTATTGCGCCGAAATATGGTAGCATCAATGATATACCTCTAGATTACGCATAGTCAGTCATCATCCAACATCGCAGATCTTTCACTCCAGCTTAAGAAGGGGATATAAATAAATCTCCACCTCTACGGAAAGCAAAAGTCTCCTTTCCTTTGACCCCTTTCTCGAGTGAGTAGGGAGACTTCATTGAATGCCGATCTCTCGTTCCACGTGTGGAATAAACTCCACACCTCACAATTGAAAAGGCCAACTACGCACATCCCACGAGTACAGATCATTGTTATAGCACAAGTAAATCTTTTCGTGGTTTGGCGTATTTCCAGACAGCTCAAACCTTATCTCCCCGGTACGGTGGAAAACACAAGGTACAAGGTACAATCGGATTAGCAATGCTGACCATGGACGCATCCTGATTGGGCAGTGTCACGGATAATCGAGGCAGCAGGGTCCAGTCATGGTCTTCCAACCACTTTGACCTTGGGAAGTGTGTCGTCAGGCCGCGGCTAAGGCAACTGGCTGAATCACGTCCTTGCGTGACTTCCATCAGATTATAAGTGTACGAATGCGGTGGCAGGTTGGGCATGCGACGTCCTTAAAGAGAATCAAAATGCACCCCACCACTAGCGTTGAGACGGGAATCCTTCGGCCACATCATTGACGTCGATAGCAACATTGCTCCTGCAAGTCTCTTCTGCCGCCGTCTCATCACTTTTTCTTTGAACCCATCACTATCGACACATAAAGCGTCAATCTATACGAGCATCTTTAGGCTGGCAATGGACAGAAAACACTTCCGCAGCCTCATCCCACCTACTCCTACCCAAGTCTTCTCGAAACCAGACCTCATCACCGTATGCGTACTTCTGTACTTTCCGTTCCTCCACAATCTACCAACGAATCACACTGATGCGTAAAATGGCAAAAAACAGTTTTTCATCAAAGATGCCTTTTCCCTCCCAACCCTCCTCTCGATCGGCGCTTTGCTTCAATCCCTTCTTATCCTTCTCTTCCCCATCCGTGTCGCTCTACTCCCACTAATCCTCCTCTCCACATACACCATCCTCACCACCGGCCTCGCCTCTGCAAACCCACGCACGAATGAATACATGCAAGATATCCATCTCGGCCGCACATCAGCCCAACTCCCAAACCCACAGACGGGAAAATTCGGAAATATTCCTGCAGACCAAGCCATCGTGGTCTTCCACTTTGGCGTCCGCTTTTCCCACCCCTTGGGAATATTTTCCCCGGGCGCGCAAAAGACAATTTCGCATTTTACCAAATGCAACGATCTTGTTTTGGCAAAAGCGTCTGCCTACGGTCTACTCGGTCTCTCACCGTGGCGCGCTGCGGAACGCGGCAGCAATAATACACTAATGATGGTTTATTACTTCCGCAATGTCGAAGGGTTGAACAAGTTCGCTCACGATCCTATACATAGACAAGCATGGGAGTGGATTCAGAGAGAGGGAGGTAAACATGTTGGATTTTTCCACGAGGCTTTTGTGGCGCCGAGGGGTGGATATGAGAGTATTTATGTTAACTTGCAGCCGTTGCTGATGGGAGCGGCGAGGGTGGAGTGTGTTGTTACAGGTGGAGATGATGGTTGGGACGGGGAGGAACAGGGTGAAGGGACGGGAGGCAAAAGCTGGGTTTCTACTCTCGTTAGTGCCGATACTCCAAGTCTGAAAAGTCAATTTGGAAGGATGGGGAGGGAGGTTGCGAAGAAGAGTAGTGAATGATGGGAGTAGTAGGTGAGTATCAAGCGCAGAACACAGGCACGATTAAATGAGTAAATCCTGCTTCATTTTTCCTACGAAAATCTTCTTGCTAATGTTTATTAGAGCTATAAGCAGTGTAAAGACATGTTTGGACTCTATGTCAAGTATTTTAAACCAACAAGATGCTACGACCAAGTAGATGTAGCGATAAATCTGGCATGAATTAAGCGGAGTGCTTATAGGTAACCCCTGTCAACAGTCGTCCACCAGTCACGGTCACATGCCAGGAAGGCCCGTGTGCATATAGCTAATAGAGTGTTTAGCAAGCACTCATCTGCTCAGAATTGTGCTGGCAAGCTGAGCGATCACTGCTTTACTTGCTTTACACCCCGATCTGCCCGCCAATAATGATCTTCTGAGAGAGATACAGAACAGTGCCTATGATCTATCATACCACGTTGTTTGGATGTCTTACATCTCCGTTTCGGGCTCTGAATAGCGTGTCGATGTGCTGTTGTAACTTGTGGGGCTTTGGGAGTGTCGGAGTCTGCTTCTGCATACAAAGCAAGATAAGCTTTAGCGTCGATGACTTCCTGGTCATTTGCGACTCCTTGGGTAGATAGGGTCTGATGGGCGAACGGTCTGGTGAGGGCTACGTTGTTCGTATTACCGTGAGTTTGTCATAGTTTTGTATTTTCTTGATTGTCCGATGCTGACACGGGAGATCGAGAAACGCCTTCTTCTTCGCTCTGCTGCCGATCGAAAGCCCCCTGAGGCTCGTACTCCATCTCTTCGTCATGCTCAGCATAGTTGCGATCTTAAAGTGCGTCCGTAGTGCTGACGTCTGTGAAGGTCTACTGTCAGGATGATCTAGTGTACACATCCAGAACGGAAGTTTGCAAGGCAACGCTGTCTGAATATCTGTACATGTGTCGGTCCCGTAGTCGGTGACAATAGATGCCTATAGCCAGTCTGAAATGCGTCGTGACAGCATCTGTCAGCTTCGTAGGATTTGGGCCTGATGGGAAGCCAACTCTAATGCAGTATGCTGAATGACGATTCTTCGTGCCTTTTCACAAACACAGCAGGACCTCGACGAGGGGCCGGGGATGCCTAGTAATGCGCTCGACGTACTCTGCGGCCTCGATAATGGCACGAGTATTAAGGGCATCCCTATAGTTTCTTAGTATGCGAGCGTTGGCGGCCGCAATGCGGTTACGCTGTTTTATTGTAAGAAGCATGTCCTCGAAGTGACTTATGTAGCGCCACTCCTTGGAGGTAGTGGTAACCCTTATATAGAGGCTATAATGCGGTTGCGCTACTTTATAGTAGGGAAGACATTCTTGAAGTCGCAAATATAGCGCTAAGTAGGTAATGTTCCTACTTCCCAGGCTTCGGTCTTTGCTCAATCTTCCAAGCGATGGTGGACGTGGGCGCTAGCGATAAGTACCAAAGACTTTTGAGGCAAGAGCTTTTCCGATTTCACGAGGAGCAGCTGTGGTAGTAGGTCACTCGGCCTCGTCTACCAAGTGGTTAGGAAATGTCATACCTTACGTGGTACCTCGGCGAATCAAAGCATCACCTCGACGAAGTTGCTGCTAGCGTTGGGTGCGGCGCTCAGTCTGGGTCATATGAAGGCGACCAATGATGTTACCGTGATCTGTGAGACTTTGAGTGTGGAATGTTGGGAGCAGTCCCGTTGTTGTATGTTGTGGACTCGACTGCCTCATGCTCCTGGTCGTTTAGATTGATGCTTGTATCTCTCTGAATCCCCCAAGCCGAGAAGGATGATCCAATGTAGAAGCCTCACACGGAAGAATTGTCCGAGTAAGGCTACACCACCTTATTAACGAGTCTATGTGCCTCCACTCAACGTCCAACACCTCGCCAGTATCCTTGATTACATTCCGTTCAGATCTGGAAGCGGGTGAGGGGGCGCAGTGAGGTGCTCAATCTCAAGCCAAAGCCCTGTCCGAGGGCGGCTACACCACGGTTGTAGTTCTCGGCGCGGAGAGTAGTCTATGTACATGAAGCTTAGTCTGGTATGCTTGCAGTGCTGCATGATACTACTTAGAATGGAGTCGGCAATAAGAGTGTCAATCTTGGCTCTGCGACACGACTGCGGGTTGTTGTACTCTAGGACCTCAGCGGCATCATCGGAGTAAACTGCCTCGCTGACTCTCAGAGGGGTCAGACGCTGCTCGACTGGATATATAGCAGAGAGCGACAATGTCAATGAACTCAGGAAAGATCACTTGAGATGAGTCGAATTTGTGGAGCGTACTGGCTCGTAGACCGTCCAGACTTTCTCGTTCCTTGCAAAGGGCCAATGGTCTTGTGCAATCTTGTCACAAGCCGGTCTCCATCCAAAAATTCGATCTGCTGGCTCCTTGATACCGGCGGCCATCTCGAAATGGTTGCAGCTCGACATGCTTGTCCATAGCTCCGGAATGCGTGGTAGTGAATGTCTGCGCTAAACACAACCGTCTTCTTACGAGGGGGTTCAACAAGCGCCTGGGACAGGTCTTGAAGTAGTCATTGTCCTTTCCAATCAAGAGAAAATGTTGCATGAGATGTTCTTCCTCAGCGCTATCATCGTCGCTAGTCAGGCTTATACGTTGTCTCTGACAACAGTAGACCCCAAGAAACGGTATTGTGCATTTCCAAGCGCCGTCGCAGATGATCGGCCTCGCTTTGACTTTGAGCAGTAAGGTTGGCCTTTTTATGAGGAAAAGCCCGAATCTACTGCGGTGCCTGGTAGAAGTCTGGAGGTCGTTGTTGTTCCATATAAGACAGGGCATTGTAGCAACAAGAAGTTTGCCTTGACCATCGATTCTGTCATTAAGCGTCAAGGCCTTCAGGCTGACAGAGGAAGAGACGACAGGCAACAGTTGCATAGACGAATGGCGCTGGGACTTGACGCACATCACCTCGCTCTCTAGAAGTGCCCCAAGGTTCTCGGGTGTAGCAAGGGTTAGGTTAGGGTTGTTGCCGCTGTCTTTGGACTCGAATAGGATCTTAGCGTTCTCCATTGCCAGGAGTTGTAACATCGGACGATCCTAATCCATCTGCATGCCTGCTCTGGCGGCGACCTATAGGATGTATTTTTGCCACGCCTTTGCCTAGAGACATCGATCGAAAGAGTGATCGAGAGTGAGAACATAGAACTCGTAGGCGTGCTTCTAGCCGATGCGATAAACTCTTTGCGATAAACTCTTCCCATATTGTGCCTTTTGATGTGTGTTTAGTAAGGGTGCCTTGCTAGGCTGAGAGCGACAAATTGGACCACAC
This sequence comes from Aureobasidium leucospermi, assembly GCA_019775405.1. Classification (NCBI taxonomy): domain Eukaryota; kingdom Fungi; phylum Ascomycota; class Dothideomycetes; order Dothideales; family Saccotheciaceae; genus Aureobasidium; species Aureobasidium leucospermi. The sequence goes on along the minus strand of JACWFU010000030.1, from coordinate 88,437 downwards.
AAGCACAAAGTGAAGAGAACGAATATGTGTCAGTGAAGGGGAAGGAGCGCAAAGTATTCATCATTCGCTCCTACTCGTACAGTTTGATTCTGCTTGTGGCGTTTGCTGCTGTCTCGCGTCGTTCACTTTACATCCGGCCGCCCCGCCTCACTCTAGTCACTCATCGTCGCTTCCTCCCTTCACATGCATTGAATCAATGTGTTGAATCCGTTGGGGACATCGATGGATATGGCGGTATAATAGAAGAACTAGATGTTCAAGGACTGTTTAGAGACGCGCATGCTAAGCTTCGACCTTGGTTAGAGCCTTTCGCGAGATCGTCGGCATCTAGTTTCCCAATCCCCAGGCATTGAAACGGTTTGTTGACCATCCGGGCGTGGTCTCAAGCTCATGCATCGGAGAAACTCGTCAGCGGTTGAGGTTTCTACTTCGGCCTGAGCTTGAGACGAGGAAATCAAAGGACTATCAAGACTTAGGATGGATCGGCATACGGCTTGAGGGTAAAGCAAGGTGCTCTGCCAGTTGGACCCGTAACCAAGAAACTCGTCAATTGCGTAGAGTGTTCTTGAAATGTAGGATACGGTCGCTGTGGGTATACGTTTAGCACATGCATTGAAGCAGGAAGTACGGCATGCTATGATTGATCCGTGATGATGGCGACAACCATTATGCAGACCACGGCCCTGCTTCACCCCTCGCCTGATATCTTCGACGTGAACTGGGATGTTGTTCTCGTCTCTGACGTGATACTCCAGATAACCTGTTCAATGTCGGTCCTGGTAATCTGAGCAGGCTTGATGTCGACAAGCCAAAAGTGATATGCTAGCCATAGCCATCATGTGTACGTGCCAGATCTCGCTTGCTTTAAGCTGGGTACCGGTCTCGAAATCGCCGTCCTGGCTAGTAGAATTAGTGAGGTCAACGTCCGGAGGCTAGTCAAGCTGTTGGGCAATCTGCTTGAGGTCGTCGGGGCGCGAGATGCCTATGCGATAATGCGAATGCTGGCGACATCGCAATCGACTTTCTAAGCTTGGTGCAATACGGCGTCGCTCTGCCTGGCGAGGCCCTTGTCCTTCAAACTGCGGTGGGCCCAAGTCCCCACGGTTGTGAGGTAAACGACACTCGCGGTCGTGGGATCGGTCGAATCCAGGTCGTCAATGTGAGCGATCAAATCCTCGATACCGCTGTCCAGCGTTCTGGAAGCCTCTCTAGTGCGGGCAGTCGAAGTCGTGGCGAAGAAATAGTGTACCTTCAGATCCGCGGTGAATGCAATAGCAAAGCAAGTAGATAGAGGAACAAAAGAAGAGAAGCAAGTAAAGAAGGATGATGGGATTATAGAACCACCCTCTATTGCTTGTTGTAACTGCCTGAGTCCTCTCTTGGACCTTGTCTTAGCTGTTAAATCAATGTTACTAACCAAAAGTTGGCTTTGCCATTTGGAAGCCAGGGAATCTGTCATCATCCTCTCCTTCGACCCAACCTTTGTCCTCCATTCTCACTAGCTCATTGATCCAAAGATGTAGTCTAGCTTCCAAGGAAGCAGGGCGCCCGATGGGGCGACAACCAGAATGGGCTTGAAGGACTTCTCGCCGTGAAACGATCATTTTCTTGCTCGCCATCGGCTGTGCTTGTCTAGCGCCTTAGAGGCAGACATCTGGACGAGTGTTGCGTTTAGGCTACTCTGGTCGGTTGCGTTGCGTTTGATGTGACGCCACCAGTGTTATATATAGTTCAAACATTCGACTCAATGAGCCTGAGTGCTCTAAGGGCACGATAAACCAGATTGCAGGGTCTTTGGATTGGCCAGGATAGTGAGCTCAGAGTCTGACTTGATTTGACACGGATTGCTCAGCTGCAGGGTGGAAAGTCAGCTTTCGGGGAGTCGACCGCCCGGACTTTGCACCTGTAGAGGTTGAGCTGATCATTGATCATGGATTTGTTTGTGTCTGGTACGTGAGGAGGAACCACGTCACAGTCGCATGTCGCTCCATCTCCTGCGTCCACGCAGAGCCCACCACTCATTGAGTGGCGTCCACGGTCATACTCCACGAACTTTGTTACTCTCGCTTGCTGTGCTGCCCTTCTGAGGACAATGTTGACCACACTTGACTGCGGTGTGGCGAATGCAGTCTTGAATGGGTTCTCTTGCAAAGCCGGTGATGCGGATACTGGCTCTGACTCCGAGTCGATGGTCGAGTCTGATCCGGTTGAGCTCTGGACAGTCAAGGTAAGCACTGGAACCACACGTGAAAAGTTGTGAAGTTTATCAGCCTGAAGCACTCTCTTCTTCTCGACGAGTGGGTTGTCATCTCGGAGTCTAAAGTGGGCTGGATGCTCAGGGCTGACTTCTATAGAGTGTGAACCATGCTTATTTCCATCATTGACGAGATGAGGCCAAGACTGTCGACTTTGGTGCATCACCATCTTGCGCAACATAAAGGCAAGCAGTGCCCAGGTTATATAAATTCAATGCGCCGAGCAGGACGGGTCTGACGAATCGACATCGCTGGATGAGCTGCACTGCTCACCTCCATGCAAGGAATCTCGATCCGCGGTCATTGACTTCTTGCGGTCGCGGCACATGTACTCGTAAACAAGGAAGCGTATATCGCTTGGAGTGTCATTGAAACCGACTTGCGGATGAGCCATGACTTTAGAAGTGTGCGTGCTGAAGCAGTGGCAGAGGTATCGGCGACGAAAATGAGGTGTACTTTTCGAATACTCTGATGATATTGTTCGTTGCGTTCATGGAATATCTTTTGCAGATGTGCAAGAGTAGTCAGGATCGACGCAAGATCAGGGGGAACTGTCAAATCTGCCATATTTTCCATCTCACTTTCCCAATACTCTGATGGAATGGTTTGTAACATCAATGGAATATTCCTTGGAATTTAAAGCAGGAAAGAGCATTGCTGACCAAAAATATTAGCGTCAGGGCTGATTTCTAGTCGACTTTGATCTGATGTCGGTATAGCTTGGCGAGGGAACCACGGCTCTAGGGTCAAGCGGTAAAGCAGTTCTTCTGTCATGATGGCAATCTGCAGCTTCGAGACAACAGCGTTTCAGGCAGGGCAAAGGAAGCTTCTTACGGCGTCATGCGGGCCAGACTTATATATAAGATCGGGGAGGAAGGTGACCAGGAAGATGTGAGGTACAATCGAGGAACAATTGGCAACGTGAAGTTGGGTGACGTTGTGACACTGGGATAGAATGTTTTGCAGAGTATGGACAGTCATGAGGACTTTGCCGTGAATGTCGATCCGTTGGAGTGTGTCGCGAGCGCTGACAAGAGCTGTGGTGGCAACGAAGGCTTGATGTCCAGTGGATGTGTTGTGGAGGGAAGGTTCGCGAGCTGAGACGAACGCGGTAACGATATCCCCGGTTCCGGGTCACAAGAATATTTCCTTCATTACGGGTTTCAACATCTCCACTGCGTCAGTGACGTTCCACAGGTGTTCCAACACGCTAGGAGCGTCCTCTTTTGGCACTCGGACCGCAAGATGAGAGTGTGAATGCAATTTTACAACCACGAAGCTAGATATCCAGTTGACATGAGTACATGTGATCCTCTTGTTTGGGTGTGCGTCGAGGGCGTTCTTTGCTGGCCAGACTGCGTAGTAGATGGTCTGCTTCATGGTAAGGGCATGCACACTATGGTAATAGACCCATCGAGCTTCAGTCTCTAGGTAATCAGTCCAGTCATTCAGTGACTGGAAAATCAAGCGAGCAGTCGCAAGGAGGGCACGTGACATAGGCACAAACTTTGCCCTTACTGATGCAAGAATGACATGGCTAGCTGTAATCACATGAGAGCTTTTTGACTCAGCAGTGAACGCAAACGATATGCTTGTTCCTCATCTTCTGTAGCTCAGCATTCGATGGTCCGACATGGTCGTACATGATTGACCTGATGTGGATGGTTGGATTGGAGATGTGAAACGCCAGTCAATCGAGGATGGAGCGCAGTCTTCTAGCATCTAATGGCGTTGCAGTGAGGTCGAGCAGCCAGTGTGGCAAACGCAAGATCCTTTGGCGGTCTCGTGGATTTCCATATATAGCGTGGATTGAACAATCGTCAAATGTGTCTGGAGTGGATGGTAAGTACACTGCTCGGTCCGAGTCGATTGATTTGGTTGAAGTTGGTTGCGTTAAGTCCAACCAAAGTGGGTTTGGAAGCGGGCATGATTCGGCATAACGGCAATGTCTGCGAGCTTTGTCGGCATGTATCTTACGATACGGAATGCGTCTTTGCGGAGAAAGAAGATGCATGGTTCAGTCCGATGCTGGCAAGATGTTATGCGTACCGTGGCCACCGTCGTACACAACTAGAGTTGTCTCCGATCTCGACTGGAATGAGATCATAGGGACTCGCGGAAGGATTGACAGTTTCAGCAGAACCTCTGCGCTGAAGAGAAACCCTCTTCGCTGTGCTGAGCATGCCTGAGAGGGAAGGCATACGGCTATGGCCCTTGTTCTTGGAATTCTTCAAACCATTCATGGATGCGCTACGCTGATGCAAGCTTTGAGAAGTTCCTCTAAGGTCCGCATCTCGAATTGTCTTGCTCAGCTTCCTGGGAGTGGGCTTCGGCGGCGCGGCAGCGATCGAGAAGAGCTTAAGTTTGTCCGCGAACCAGGAATGTTTCCTCTTTATGGGCGCATAGTGCTGCTTTATGCGAGCTTATGTTCACGGTTTGCTTCCTCGAGCGTGGGAACTCTTAGCCCGTCGACTTTGTAGTAGGCATAGAGCAGATAGTGCTCCGTGAAGTGCTTCTGCTCCTCGGTCATGGCGTCCTCGGATGGAACGATGTACTCACTGCTGTAGAATCAAAGCTAGGAATGGCAACACGCGTATGGGTTGACTGTAGATGGTGTACTTCTTCCAAGGTAAATCGGCGATGAATGTGACTTTGCACGACGAAAGCATTCCAATGACACGTCCATGAGTGCGTAGAATGACCAATCGAAGTCTACTTCACCGCTAGCACTTCTCACTGTGGTATGCCTCCAGAATCTCCGATAGGAGCGAGAGGTCCTCTGCACCTGACGGTAAATGTGGGGACCCAAGTGTTCGATACGTCCTCGAATGACAGCTTGTGTAAAAGGAGGAAAGTCGGCGAGTGATGGTGCCCACTAGTCGTGGCGTTGTCGGAGTCAATACTCTCGCCTTCCGAATGGGATTGTCGGCAGCATCACACGCGAACAAACATTAGTAGGACGTGCGTGCGAGGGTTTGTTGCGACATATGTCCAGTTCCAAAAAAGTGCCGCACAAAGCCCGCGGATATATATAACAGCAGCACCTTTTTGAAAATGTCCCTTTCAACCAGACCAGGCTTTGGAGTTGATTTGTCTTCGGACTCAGCTACGAGGAATGACTGAGTTGGTGTCACCTTGGTCTGATGCTGAATAGTCCCTGGCGCAAAGTGGGGGTTTGAGTGCCATATGTCCAAATTGATTTCATAATCATTCAGGAACCAGTAGGCCGTGTCGACAATGATACAGCAATGGTCAAAGCAGTCTAGATCGTCCCTGGTGTTGGTAAAGCCAGTTGCTTGTAGAGATAGCGGAGTTGCTGTTCTCCGCGCATGATAGTCTCAATCTCGTGTCTGGCTGCAGTAAGAGTAGCGCTACCAGTGAGGATAGGAATAAGCTTGGCCTTGGTTTTTGCAGCAATCACCTGATCAAAGGTGTTGCGAGCAAGGACAATGAGAATCTTAGCTTTTCTCCTCTTGGCCGATACAGCAGATTCGTGACTCGGCCTGGAAGAGGGCGGCAGTGATGTCAGGATAATCCACAATGACCATGCCTGAAGCAACCTGAAAGTTGAATGCCTGTCCTGCCACACGGATGCTGCTCACCGAAACCCTTGTCGAGTTCTCGGCTGCGCGCACTCCTGGGGTTTCCGCGACACCTCACAAACATTATCGACGTCATTCTGAAGCTTCTGATAGTTTTCCATGATCTTCCCAGCCCATAAGACAGTATTGACCCTAAGAAATCTGGTTCCTGACGCACTTCTCATTTCAGCCGCTCCTACGGAAGCATCTTCGTACGTGTAGAGCGACTTGATAGAGATAATGGACCTTGAGGCCAATACTGCACATTTCCTAGCTGTCCTGCCTTTTCAGCAGTGGTCCTGAAGCTTGGAGGTAGGCACGAAGATAGAGGCCAAGACATTGACGGGTCTTCTGCTTAGAGAAGATTGATCGCGAGGGAATCGGGTGAGACCGGACAGAGCCGATACCTTTCTCTCGGGGATGTCATTGCCAATCGCGGAAGCGGAGTCGGAATCATCCGAAACACTGTACGGTCCAGGCACAGGGGTGTTGTTGCGGATAGCATCGCTCACAGCAGCGTAATAGTCGGCAGGTATCATGTATATAGATGTAGTAAATGTAAGATGGCACACCGAAGCGGCATGGACGTTGATGCGGGAGTCGACAAGGGAAGAGGCGAGCAATCTTCCGTCAGATGTGGGGGTGTGCTATAGGTATCGCACCGCTTGCTTGTACTATAGATGGCAGACCTGCGCGACGCTGTATAATTCTGTCGTTCAGGTGTGAGCACACTATCGACGTGAGTTCAATGATGCGGCCGATCTTCTCGAGGAGTGGCACGAGTTCAGAGCGAGCACGTCATCAGGCTAATGCCACAGGAGCTAACGATCCTCTGCTTGTTCATATAAGTTATCGCCGCGTTACGTAATAGCTGGATGTGCTCTTCTGATACTCTGTCGACCGGAAAAGAGATCTCAAGCGCCTTCTTGGAATGATTGGAGCCACTCATCAGAACATCGACTGGATTCTATCTTGGCGAAGATCGCTGACTTGATTTTGGTAAGGGCATTGTAAGGCTTTTCGAGCTCAGCGATGGTGCTACAAATGGCTGGGTCCACAAATATAGACAGGAGACCCTTTGCAAGGCGCATGTGACGTTTCAGAAATTGTCATCTCTGCAGTAAAGGTATCCTACGTTTGGCACATTCCAGGAACTGATAAATGTCTTGTTTCTCGAACGCTTCAAGGTCCAGACGGAAAAGACAGCTTGTAGTCCTCAATGGCCTCCTTGTAGCTGTAGGAAGTGATAGGGGTTATTACGACCACTCCATCCTTGCTGTCGTCGGGGGTGTCGGTGCTAGAGGTGGCGACCTTGGATTTGCTAGGGCGATCGGGACGAAGCAGCACGTCTTCCGCACCTAAGATGAGGAACCAGAAACCTCTGGTCTGGGCGACGACCTGAGCCTCGGTATGGTTTGCACCGCTTCATGCGAGAAATGCTCATATATAGTGTATCCAGATCGACAAAAGCAGATTGTGATGATGCTACGATCCGCGAGCTCAACGAAAAATAGGAGGAAAGGGATCCGGTGAAGACATGGGTGAGGAAGGGCACCCGGCTTATCAGCTCGAAGAAGGATCGAGAATCACTACTCGTTACCTCAGCACCTTCGTGGAGGAGTCGAGGGAGCTGATTGAATCAAGCCAAGGCAGGGACAAGATTGTCCGTTCGAAACAGGAACACACTTCCAAATAGCCTTGTCAAGCACTCTACTGGCAGTGCTTAAGTTTTCCATGAACGTGCCGACGTTCTTTTTGAGAGCGGGTTGGGTGGGTAGTCCGCGGACAGTTCTCTTGCTGTCTTGGACGGCGCTGTTCTTGTTCGTGTAGGAGAGCATGAAGTGTCTCCCTGCCTTGGAGTAAATGCCGGCATAACGCTTGTATGCAATAATGTGACAGTTGCGAGCGTAGTTTCGCACAATGTCGACAAGGACGGCCCTTGCAACATTCCTCAAGGTACTCAAGAAGCCGCGTTGGTAAAGCTGATTGTCGAGCTTTCTCGTGGCTCGAACAACTTGACCAGCGCGACCATTTCAGCAGCATTGTTCAAGTGATGCTTTGCATTGCATAATGGCCCAAGACGGGACTTTCGCAGATCTTGCAAAACTTCAAGAAGCTGTAGAGGGTCCACATGACGCGAAGTTCTTCGAAGTATCTTTTGGCGAATTCTTGTGTGGCAGACGCATGAATGCCTTGAGTTTTGCTGGTGGAACGGAGTGCAATGAGGTCTTTTTTAGACCGTTGCTTACATTTCCTCCGTCGATTGGAGCTGGATTTCCATACGACTTGTTGTAGCAATGGTCCAGCCTGGGTTTCAATCATCAATGAGTGCCTCCAGGCTTGCGAATACGTCAAATATCTCCAGCAACATATGAGTTGCTCAAGTACTTTTCTTCCACTACGCTGTGCGCTGTGCGACTTCCAGTGTCTTCCTCGAAACACTTGAGCAAGCGTCATCAGTCTTTGGCGGATAATGCGCTGGACATCAGTGACTGGGAGAGAGAAAAGCCAAGAATGAGGTTCGCTGGAGGCGTAACTTGACTGTGATAAGAGAAGGAATGCCCAGCGTCGACCGGGAAGGGGAGTCTAGAGACGACGTTGTCATTCATGAGTGGAGTGTATGGGTCTGCTGTTCAAGCAAGGTTGGCTAGAACAAGATCGCAACAACGCTTCTGCGTCTCCGGTCGGCCCATGTGAACCTTCACTGTGTTTTGCAGACGGCACCAGCTGCTGACACGAGGAACGACTTGCTTGTGCCTGATCGGCTGCAAGAAGTTGTAGCTGGCAGTAATGCGGGAGAACTTGGAGCCAGAGGTAGAGATAGTCAGAGGTGGTCCAGTCCCAAGGTCAGGCTAGCACATGACTTCAGCCACTTCCGCGTCGTGGTAGTCTGCTAGGACAGCCAGACTTAATGGGAAGCCTAGAGGACCAAGTGTCCAGGCTTTCGCACGCGAAGAGCTTGTACTTGTCGCATTCGTCGTCGCCTAGATGCGTACCATATTCTGCGCAGAGATGCTACTCCAATTCATGGTTGTCTGAGAAGAGTCACTTTCGATATAGACGCTGCGCAAAGATCTCGAAGGGGATGTATATTGTCCCTGGCAGACGCAAATAGTCGGGTGAGTGCTTGTGCCCTGAGATGACCACCTAAACCTGCACCAAACTTGCCAGGAGAGCCTGCAGAGGCATGCCTGTGTTGATCTTGTCAAAGGTCCTCAATCCGTAGCATTCTTGTCGTGCAATGCTGCATGATCTTCGAGTGAGTGGCGACAAGGGATTTGTACTGGAATCCATCCAGGACGACGGCTGTAAAAGTCCCAACTTTCGCTTTCTTGTGACTCGGCTGGAGTTATGCTCTTGCTAGCGAGCTTTTGGATCTGATATATAACGAACAATTCGTGAGTTCCGTATGTAATGGCTCGCTGTCTGTCTCTACTGGGGGATGACGGGGCCAGACCACATTTCGTGGACGGGTGTATATAACGTGGCAGGGGTGGTGGCAAAAACCTCGTTGTTAGAGACCTAAACTTCCTGGGTCTGGTTGTCGTTCCTCTGTCGATCCGATACCTGGTCAGGTGCCTGGATCTGGTGTTGTTGAAGGGTTGGACCGCTTGACAAAGCGGACGTATCTGTTGGGCATGTCCCAGTCAACTGCCCAGGACGCCGACCCTGCCTCGCATGCGTGCATTGAAATGCACGAACCAAGCACCAGAGTTCTCGGAGATACAGCTCGAAGGGGACTCTACTTTCGAAATATGATGGTTTCAGCAGGTCTTCGATGCACTCGAAATATTGGTCCAGATGCAGCGGGTCCAAGACGGCGGGGGTTGCGTTGTTGCTTGCCTCGAAGTAGAACCCACGCACAAGAACCCCGTCGACTCTGCCACACCTGTACCACACGTCCAGAGGTATGTAGCAACGGCTCAAGCGTCCGATATATAGGAAATTATAGGCAAAGATCCAGCGACAGTGCTGGAAATACACACATATCCGAGGATCTCTCAAGGGGTTCTCTGATAGGTCGGGGTAGATCATTTCCATCGTCTCCATCAGTCTCTCGCTGCAGACATTAGAGCTGGAGTGGCCCTGTAAGAGTCGGGGAAACCTGTAGCAAGCTTCAAGAAGTGATGAAAACATCAAACGAAAATCTCAACTAGGGATGCCGATTCTCTGGCAGATAATGGAGGTGGCGACCTCGTCGTAAAGATGTAATTGTAGACGTAAGAAGAAGTTGCCGGTAGCACGAGCCATCATACGGGTGCGGGTAGGAGGGCGGGTGCGGGCTGCCACCCAAAATTGCCCGCGAAAGGCTGCAGCAAAGTCGCTAGGAAGCGATGTCTCTAGCGTGCTAATGTCTGGGTATCTGCCCCACAGAGGATTGCAGCACAAAATTATATAGCCTCGGCAGGATCTTCATAAGAAACGCCTTGGACGCAGAAGACGGACATGCGAGTCGATGGGGTGTCCTCTAGGAGCTCAGGCTCGATAGAGACATCTACTAGTCTTCCAATTTGTAAGCAGCGATGAGGCCGTCGATCGTGCCTCTTTCGGCCTTCACAACGACCTAGACGTTTGCGCATCTGCTAAGGACCGAAAGGTTACGCGAGCCGATGTCTAGAACTTGGTCCATATGGCGATAAGCTCCTAGGAATCTCGCAAACACGTAAGTGCTTGCGAAATGGAAGGTAATCTACGCACAGAAGCGTTCTAAGACTTCCATTCTGACAAGCTTGCAAACTCTTATAATGCTAAGCTGCTTGGGTTTGAAGTTTGCAATCTAGTAGTCGTTTTAGCGGTACAAGGTGGTGCGTCTACGTAAATGTCGACGCTCGTCTATTGTGATGATTCAGGTGTTGGCGGCCTCGTCGACAGATCCAGTGGAAAGTACGTAGCCGTAAATTTCGACGAACTTTGGCCACCCTAAGGTGACATTACTGAACTCCTTCTATATGCTTCTGTCTCTCCATTGTGTAGGACATTCTCTGGATGGCAACATTGCATCGGTAGGACCTTCTATAGCACAAAAAGCATCCGGGTTGATCATCCAGGAAGTCCAAGAACCAGGTCCTTTGTTCTGCACCGTCGATTCTCTGATGGAATCCCTGCTTGAACAGTTGCTTGTACCCCTGGAGCTTTTGCTGTTCAAATTGTTGGACATAGAGCTTGAATCGAGTTTCAGCAATCCAGGAGGTCAAGGGTGTGGGTCGAGATGGACACGGTATATAATGTGTTGCAGAGAGCGCTTCCGAGTGCGTCTATACTGTGAAGCAGCATACACCTTGCGTTGATTTTACCCGTTGATTTATGTTTTTGCGAGGCGACATCATCTTCTTCAACAGCAGGGATTATGCGTTTGTGATCACTCCAGCAGTATTTCGACCATCCTGAATACAAATCGACAGCGCCAAAAGCCATGACTTGAGGTTCTGTTGTGCTGTGGACCCAGGAAATGGTGTTGATGAAAGCCTGGACAATTGGATGTTCCAAGTTGCCATTAGCTTCCCCAAGGTAGCCGTCACAACCCACTCACAACCGGCGTTCCGAAGATGGCTCGGTATGGTCAGGTACTCCATCACTAATTCATGACCGACAACATCGTCAAGAACATGGTCTAGCTTCTTGTGTGTCTTTGACGTCACCAGCCCAGCTGGGAAAGATGGAAGAAATATATACTAGAGACATTATTCAAGGCTGCAGCTGTTGCGTAGCTCTCTTCGGTCTGGTTAATATGTCCGATGGGAAACATGGCTTGTCAAGAAGGTCAACCAGAACACGAAATCATGTCACTCAAGCCAGCATCGCGAGTACTGCGTGAGGGAATGCCGCCTGGACGCCCCCATCCTGTGAAAAATTCTGCGGCGGTGTGTCCCAGAAATCCATGCCGATGGGGGTCGTGTGTAATTTTGGTTGGAGTGCGATTTATGAGAGAAGGATGACTCATATTGGTGATGAAGTCGTCATGAGGAATTTCGGGCAAGTCCAAGACGCTGCGCTGCGTCCGTCATCCAACGGGTCGCACTCGAGCATGCCCTGTCTCTTGATGAGTGGTATGGGAATATTGGTCAGCGGACGACCAAACAACCTGTCGGTGTATTTCCACTGAGTCATGTCATCAGCGAAAAGGGAGACCATGAGGGTCTCGTTTTCCTTGTTCGGATGTTCCGCGAGCATCTGCTTGAAATCCTTGGATGATAGACCAGAGATGGTATGATCTTCGATATAGTCTCTGCTATTTTTCCAACGATTGCGCAACTTGAGTGTGTAATCACTGACGTGGAAGCCAATCTGGAATGTTTCGGGCCCTTTGAAGTGGCAGCCTCTTGGCGTTTGTGTTGAGTTTGATTCACCACTAGAGCGAGATGCTGCGTTCGCCTCTAGCACCGTCATCTTTCCGGAGTTGACCCGGCCGAAGGTGCGGCAGAGGGAGTGGAGGATCCTGCTGTCGGTCTTGTTGGCGACGAATTGAGTGACGTCTATCTCCATTCCATAGCCAAGACGGCCATAGGCGATGGTGAGACCTTGGCCTGCAGAGTGGCCGCCTCTTCAAGTAGATAGGGGGATTGGACCATACCAGCCCAAACAAAGAGCTTCACTTCGTTTTTGCGGCGCTTGATAAGGTCCTCGATGAACACTTTAAGAGAAGCCTGATCAGTAGTGACGCGAGAGGACAGAACAGCGGAGCATGGGATGGTGCCATGCTCGACCCAATACTTGGTGTCCCTTTCGGTATCATAATATACCTGAGCCAAATCTCTAGCGTTGAGGCCAGCTTGGAAGGTCTCGGGACTCTACACGATCCGTAGGTCAGCACCAGACGCAGGAGAAAACCGGTCAGAGGCAATTTCAGACTTACTCGCTAAATGGTAGCCTCAACTTTGGACTCCTTGAGGCTTGTGGCCTGCAATCAGATACAGGGGATGGGCTCGAATCCTCGGTGAGCTCATCTTCTGAATCTCTATTGCTTCTGCTCTTGCTCTGGCATGATCATGACTGTTTCCTTGGTCTGGACTGTTCGTTACAAGACTCGGGGAGTAGCCGTAGATGATTGTCTCCGCTTCGTTCAGAATCAAACTTGCTTGAAAGCGATATATAGATGGGATTGTAGCCTTCGCGGCTTTGTGCGATTTTGTTCGAATGACTGAAGAGACTGTATCAGAAGCTGAGTCATCTAACAGATCACCAGAATGAATTATAGGTTGGAGTCCACTTCTATGTTCAGCTCACCCTGTCTGAAGTTCAGGGGTTCAAGGTCCTACTAGTTTGGCTTGCGACGCAGATGGAAGTGGTGTCTGCTTTCAGCAAGTTGTAAAATAGCCTTCTTGTCGATATCCAAGCGTGGTACCTGGAAGTCCTGTCTGTGCATCCGACAACCTGATAAAGGGTTTCGGGTGACATGCTTGATGACGCTGAATTTTGTGTTTCTCATGCACTCTTTGCAGCAACATCTGAATGCAGCGACTTTCATGAGTGTTTCCCTCATGGTTATATATGTCGAATTGAAACAGTCGGACGACGAGGACTGCCATCTTTATTTCTTCGCTATTGTTTGGTAGCAGGCATGGATGGTTGATGTCATTGTCAGGGAGATATGATCAAAACCCTTGATCCAGGAGCTTGCTTGAAAAGTCTTCTGTTCTGTGCGGCGTCTAGGGCTGTAGCAACAGCAATAGGCCATGCCTTGCGTTCGTCTTGTGCTAGCTCTGTATTTCATTGCCGCATAGCTGCATATCTTGTGTGCCAAGCTCATCACTTCGACTTACGTGTCTTCTTTTTAGTGCCTCCATAATGCTAGTAAGGACTTCGCCGGCTATAGGTCGTTGGGCGGGTTCGAACTTGAGTATGTCGGAAATGATCGTGGCGGCAAACGTAAGTCTGGTCGAGAGACATGATGAAGACTGCGATTTGTCTTTTCATAAGCGCACCGCTATATCTGGAGAACTCAATCAGCGATATATCGCAGTCGAGTGAGGCGAAAGTTATCCGAGATTCGGAGCAACGATTGGGCACCAGACACACACAGTCTTCCGGTTGCCATATTACCGGTACACCGGTGCGTCTCTTTGCCGGGTCGAAGATGAAAAGCTTGTGAGCGACGAGCCAGACAGCAGCGAAAGACGCTATATGGGCTTGATCGACTAGCATCTGGTACATACTGTAACGATATCCAGCGCTTGATATAAGGTGGCGGAGCGGATTTCACCGTTCATGTCATCTCGACAAGAAGCACTCAAACCCCTCTTCGTCCCCTCGAGTCGGTGTACAGTTGCATGGTGTGTGTGTGACAACACGGACAGCGTGACAAATACTGACTATATGACTGCGAATATTCGAGAGCTCCAGATTCGAGGATCCCGCTCATGGTGGCCAGGGTGTGGAACAAGAGATCCAGAGCAATCTTTACCCACGCAAGCAATTCAATGCGAATTTGAGAGTAGGCCTACACGTGCGTGTGACTTCTTCTCGTATCCGCTATCCTCATGAGTAGAAGGTCATTGTCATGTACGAGTGGCCTGGCAGAGGATACTTGTGCTGAACATAATGATGAGGGCGTTCGTCGGCTTCGTCAACTCAAGACACCGAAACTGTCAACAGATCCTGGTGCTTGGTACTGTTACCTGTCAAACATGCTGACATAGGGGACGAGGCGACGTGGGCGGAAGAGATGGCGGTAGCGATGCAATCTGCTTAACAGCTTTCGTTGTTGTTATGATTGGCGTTAGCGACCTTGAAGGTGTTATTGTAATGGAGATGTTCAAGCTGGCCATGAAAACGTCTCGAGAGCGGACAACCCAGCGTCCAGCAGAAGTTGTAAAACATGTCCACGCAGGACGTCCAGAATACCACGCCTGATAAGCCCAACGACTGTTGTGGAAACCAATGACGAGTCATCCCCAAGCTTCAAGCAGTTCCCATAATGCTTCTGCAGTCCAGTCGTGAGATGTATGGAAAAGTCGCCATGAGTGGATCGTGCCAATTCTCATCCCAAGGGCTCTTCGCTATCGGCTAGAACCCCTGCATAGCTGCAGTACAACGGCGATATGGTATATAATGGCTGACCTCGTCCACCACAAGTCTGGCGGGGCTCATGGAGTAAGCATCGCTGCGAGTCATGGGCTTCGCATATTGCGTCACGAGTTCCGAACACTCGCAATGTGACAGCCAGAAACTTAGCCAGTTTCTCCATTTGTGCTGCTTCACGAATGCAAATTTCGACGGATGTAAGATCTAGTGACATAGCTCCGGAAGCAATGTGGTTAAGACTGCGGTTCTTCATAGCAGACTCGAGCTTCTCTTCCTGAGTACGCGGCTCGATCTTGATAAGTCTTGTACGCTCTTCGTTTTCTTGTCTGGTGAGCTTGGCCTGGAGACTGAAGAATGTGATACGCAGTTCCAGGATCTTGATATCCTTTGCTCGTTCTGATCGCAAAGTCTCTGTCTTGAGATCTCTGATTTGGCGAGCAATGTTGACTTGTGTGAAGCGGGCATTTGGGCCTTCTTTGAACTGATGGCGTTCGAATTTGTCGACGCGCTGTGCGCATCTCGGTAGCTCCGTTAATCATTCGAGGATAGTATATGATCATCTCTTGCAACTAGCCAGAGCATTCATCTTTGACTGGTTTTCGAGAGCAAGTAAGATGACAAGTAGCACGCTTGACAGCAGCGGGAGGTGCACCGCTACGCTGTTCAAGAAGCTGGCAATGGGCACCGAATTCTGTATATATATGGATAACATCTCGCCACAACAAGTTTGGAGTGTGGCCTAACCCGACTGCGGCCCTCCATCTCGACATGGATGCTTAGCGGCTAGAGGCTGGGGAAGAGCTGGTTGATAAGGGTGGCGCCGCTTCGGGCAGCATGCTCGGCACGAGGCCAAGCTTCGGTAGCGAGGGTGGACCGATATACAGAGGGAGGCGATTAAGTATTGCTGTTCTCATCTAGCGCCGAACACCCAGACCACGCAGCTTGGTGGTATGCTTGCCGCCCGTAGCATGCTTCTTAGCAACAGCATTGTTGCTGCTACGGAAACGAAGAGGAATAAACATTTGGCATGACCTCTGAGCTTAGGATGTGAAGGTCGTTGGCTTTGGGTAGGCAGAGAATAGAGGAGGGAGTGAGCGCTGTGGTGCTGAGACGCAGCAGGAGAGTACCACTCTTGCTCATTCCAATTGATTGAGTAGAAACGAATGAACCAGTCTTCAGAAGCTGTGCAAAGGTGTCGTGACAATCTTTCCGTGGCATGGATGGAGCGTGTGTACACCCTCACAGTATGTGTCGAATTCGAGGTCTGCCATAGCAGTTTCCTGGATGAGCTTCTGTCCAGTGAACCTCGACATCGGCTTGCGTTTGACTTTGTGGATATCTAAGTCGTCGAAGATACTTGACCGTAGTCGATGTTGTCCTCACCTCCGGCCAGGTCGAACAAGTCAAGCCACTTGCCGTACGACGCTTCCGTCTGGAGGTTGGCGTTTATTAGGACGTATGGCAGGACATACCTGAGGCGGCTGGGAATTACCTCGTCGGTGACCTTGGGTACCTTGAAACCGAGGCCGGTGATATGTTCGATGTCGGCGTCTGGGCTTACACTTGGCCTTGTGGATGTCTAGGTCGTCAAAGACATCCTCGCCGTAGTGAAATGAAACTTTCTTCACAAGCCTCCGACCAGCACCAGGAGTGTGGGGGTCACTGTTGCCTGTGACGTACTCGTCGGTGGGGCATGCTACGGGAGGTTTGACGTGAAGAAGAGGCCATGATAGTGTATGTCGGAAAGCCGGCGCAAGAGCATCAATCAAGACAGCTCGTCACTACCTTCTCGTATATAGCGGATAAAACACCAGCTTCTCAGAAGGGACGATTCCTGGATCAACCCCATCATGTGTCTTGCTGGGCGCTGTAGAGATAACAGAAACTTGAGCTGACGGTATCGTTGTCGATGTCGAGCTTGATGTGTCTGTTCGTGTCGAAATCACCTGACTTGCGTGCTTTGGCCGTCGATTCGAGCTCAAGAGACCCGCTGTACGAGTGTTGTAAGAGGCGATGAGCGCTAAGCAAGTGAAGATATCGTCCATGTTGCGGGACAAGCACATGGGACAGTCATGTTGTGATGCAAGGAGATTGATCGCTGCAGCGATGCGAAGAAGGGCCACGAGAGGCAGAAGTGTGGCGTTTCAGTCCCTTGATATATAGAAGTGTGGTGAACAACGAGAAGATGGCGTCAAAATTGCAACTTTCCATGGGTGTGGCAAACATCCTAGAGGAGAAGCTGTGGACGACGCAAAGATGGCAATGACGATTTGTGTGGCGCAGGCGAGTACTGAAGATCAGGACAATTGGCATCAAGCCAGGAGTTCAGCCGTACGAGTGATGACGAAGGCAGCCGACGAACTTGGGTGCGGGTGTGAGGAGTGCCAGGGATGTGCCGATGGACGAGTGAATTGCAATCAAGGCTTACAGTGTCTCGGAGGGGAATAGTGACAAGACTGAGCACAACGTGCCCTATGGAGCATGTGATAGCATGTAGCGCTATGACAAGCCAGGTTCAACATGTTCTCAAAGCTGATGCGCTGGGGATGGGTGAGATAGCCCAGAGTTGGGGTGGCGTAGCGACGTGAACAAAAGTAGAGGTGTGAACAACGACAAGGTCATGGATTGAGCGTGAAGCTTCGCGATAGTAACAAAGCGGAGATGTAGTAAAGATTCGAGCAGTGAAGCGCTGGCCAAGATCGGCAGGCAGATGCAGCCGGAGGTGTTGGCTTCTGCATTTCCTGTGAGAGATGAGGTAATGAGGCTTTGACGTGAGAGAGGGCTTTCGGAGGTGTTTGAAGGGCTCCATCCACGGGTGAGAACAAAGTCGAGCTGCATGTCGCTGGCACCAAGCGACAGAGGCGACGGTAGTGACGGCTTCGAGAAGCTCGATGTGCGTGGGAATGTACTGCGTGAAGTCGTGACAAGCTGTATGCTGAACATGCTAAGTAGTTAAGAGGGATGGAGAAGAGGAGACTCTTTCGTGAGAAGGATGATGGAGATGAAGGAGAGAAAAGTCTATTAAAGAGAGAAATCATATCCGCCCACCCAAACCAGCGGCATACCGGAAAAGGCAGCGCGCTATGCAAACCTGTTGCAACCCAAAAGCAAGCCTCGTCGCCGTGAGCGAGGCAAGAGACAAGCGTGTATCAGAATCCATTACCTTTTTCCCAATGAGCAGCTCATAGCCTGAAACCTGGCTTGAGAATTCCCTCTCCGTCTTTTGCGCCTTCGTTGATCTTGTCGTTGTATGCGTTCGGGTCTCGTAGGAAAGATTCGTCGGTGGAGAAAGCCCTGTTGTGCGAAATCGAAATCGTAAGCTTGGGTATCTTTTTGTTGTGTTTCGTCGTTTTGCTCATGTTTTTGCAGGTTTATCGTAATGTCGTGAAAGCATGTTGAGTTGTGCGCAGAACGTGAGAAAAGCAGGGTGGACTTATTGCTCGATGCAAGCCAAAAGCAGATGGTTATGCCGAGTGTCGTTGTTGTAGCTGGCCAGACGTGTGGGCTTAGAGCTTAGACAATGTGGCTACCGCCAGCACCGTATGTTGCAACAGTGACTTTGGGGGCCAAGTACTCAAGACCGGGCTCGAACCACCAGTTCCTAGTTGGGGATAGTATCCTCTTTCAAACCTGGTAAAGCGTGCATGCAGGCAGGAAGGTGCAGAAGAATGGGAGTTTGGGGAGGAAGGGATTGAGACGTTGCATAGATGAAAAAGGAAAAGACAAAGGAGAAATATCATACCAGCCACGCTCCTCGCCCTTCTCCAGGAACGAACAGTCACCATTGACTTCGCAGTCCCAACCGCCCTTGACACCCTTGCCTCTCCAGTCGACGAAGGGTATGTTCTCGGGCTCGTCCAGTGTCCAGATGTGTTGCTTCTCCACAGGTGCTTCGGGGATGTTGCGGCGTGTAAACTTTGACAGGGAGCAGGTGAAGCACTTGAAGTCTTCCTCGCTGGGATCTTCAGGCATGCGTCCGGTCAGAGCACGACCGATACAGATCATGCTGGCGGCGTGTGTGCAGATGAGTAGCGTCTTGGGGCCGTTGGGGTCTTGGTCGAGCTTTTGGATGACATGATAGAGGGCGTAGGCGATGCGGTCGTGAAGGGAAGTCAAGCTTTCGCCGTTGACGCTGGGTCGGATGACGGGAATGTAGGCCTCGGCGAGACCACCGGGGAAGTGTTTGGCAAGAACGTCCAGAGTAGCAGGTGATGGGTGATCGAAGCGGGCAAGACCGTAGAACTCTCCGACGCCGTTTTCGACATGGACTTGCAGCTTCTTGTCTTCGGAGCGGCTACCGTTGAGCTTCTCGACTGTGGGCTTCAGAGTCTGCAAGCAGCGGTAGAAAGGAGAGCTGTAGATGACATCCACGGGAGGATCCAGTGTCGCAATGTGCTCGGCCAGTTCCTTTGATTGGTTGACTCCATGAGCTGCCAGTGCCGGATCCGAAGCGATGCCAGTAGGTGTGGGGAGGTTGCTTGTGTATGTTCCAGTAGTCGGGTCAACCACCCAGTTAGAGCGGAACTGATATCATGGTCAGTATGCCTCCTTCAAGCACGAACGATGTGGATAGTGCAAGGAAATGTCATCACAAACGCCGCGACTTCTTTCTGCAAAGACAGGCGAAAAACTAAAAGCACCTGCCAAATGAAACACGACGCTTCACGTCTGTTTGCGCACTGCTCTTTCTTTGTGCTGATGAGAAAAGGAAAGTGCGCTGGGCGTTCATGACACATCTGGCCCGCAGGCTGTGGACGAGAAAGAATGAGGAGGAAACTTACGCCATGTCTGGTAACGTAGATGGTCTCAAGAACCATGATGAAGGCAGTTATTTGATGGGAAAAGTCAAAGTCTGGAAGACGATGTTGTTGTCCACGAGGGTGTTGTCGACTTGCTGAGTGGAAGTTTTGGCGGCTGCGTCAGCGGCGTTTGTGAGAAAGAACGACCGTGCGAAAAGTCAAAAAAGTAGGTAGCTGGTGGCAGATCGATCAGCTTGTAGCCAGCCTGGTCGAGCTTATATGTTCAGAAGACGAAGAGAAGAAGAAAGTCATGGAAGCAAAGTTGAGCAAACCATCTTGGACAAAGAAAGTGCTGCTTGACGGTGAAGGCCAAAGAAGCCGCATGAAGCTTGCTGGACCTCAATGGCAGCCTGCATGAGAAATCACTGCAAGACATGAAAGACATGAGTCTTCACACCGCTTGATCAGGGTCACGATGATTCGTACTGGCAAACACAGAAGGCCGCAGATAGGTGTTGCACATGGGGACAAAGGCATGGAGATGATTCACGTAATGTCACGGACAAATTGTACAAGAATTGATGAAAAAGAACATGGTAGACAAGCGTCGTGGCTCTTCATTGAAATGCTCAAAGTGGTATCTAGAACGAAGACGAATGCCATAACTTTTGGTGCTTTTGTCATGACCTGCTCAACCCGTGGCAGCTCCTCTGCAGACAGACGTCTAGTAGAAGAAACCAATGATCTTGCCGGCAACGTGCTTGCGGCGGGCCTCCTCGTGGTCCATGATACCGGCGGAGGTGGTCAGGACAATGTAACCGAACTGACGAGAGGGAAGGAGCTTGACAACCCACTTCTCCATGTCGCGGAGCTGGACGTTGTAGCGGGGGGAGATGACACCGGTCTTGTTGAGGCGGCCGTTGAGCTGGACAACAATCTTGCCGTTGCGGTGGTCATCGACCTCCTCGAACTCGCCAATGTAGCCTGTGAAAAGAAGGAGATCAGTGACTTGTTGGGAGAAAATAAACAGCAAAACATCATTGAGCAGTCCGAAGCCGTGTAAGTTCCTCGACGTTGATCTCCCGGATACTTAAAGGGCAAAGGCCGTGGGTGATTGAGACCGTTCACCTAGTTATCAACCCGGGTGTGTTGTGTGCTATGTATGCCGCTGTTGCATCCTCCTCTTTCTGCTTCGGACGGGGCTCGAGATGTGTGCTTGTAGCGAAGGCTTACCGTGCTTCTGCATGACAGAGAGGAACTTGACAATGACCTTGGATGAAGGGCGGATCAGGACCTGGCGCTTGCCGCTCTTCTCGGCGTTGTTGATGGCGTTGAGGGCATCGTTGAGGACGGAAGTCTTGACCATGTTTGCGGTTGTCGGGCGAGATTCTCAAACGGCGAGGTGTAGGCGGTAGGAGGTATCTGCTGATGCGAAGACATGTGTTAGCCCTCGGAAGCCGTGAGCGCAAAGAGTGCCCTTCGGGATGCGCAGAGTGGGAATGCGACCAGAAGGGTTCTTCAGCTCGTCCATGTCAGGCTGACGGTGTCACTTGTGTCCTGGTGAAGGAGAAGTGATGCGCCAGTCTGGGCTACCTGAAGGGCACTCGAATGCTGCAGTGAAACAGCATGCTTGCTGCGACGACTTACCTCACGGATTGGCGGCGGGATGGATGGGAAGAAACGAGCAAAGGGCTGCGCAAAGCAGAGAGTCGAAGATTTTGCAACGCGGTTTCCCAAGTCTTGGCAGCAAATTCGGCCGGCACAGGCGCTGTGGGGGCCCAAGCGCCGCGCTTTCCCGATCGGGCGCAGCGTGAAGAGGCCAGACGCCAATTTTCTCGCTCTCTCCGCAGAAAGACGGAAAGGAAGGAAGGAACGAGGGAACAAAAGCACCCTTGGCACCCCACCCCCGAGCGTACAGCAATCTTTTTCCTGTCCAGCTACTTCTCCTTTCCCTCCACCAACCAAACACACACCCAACCACCGCCAATATGCTTATCTACAAGGTGCGCCTCTCCGACTGCTTCAAAGGACCCGCGACGCGAGCTGCCCATCTCTCACTTGCTCCACTCGACTCGCCCGTGCCCTTTGACAGCTCAACCCCTCTCGATGGAATCCCGAACTGAGCGCTGACTCGACTTGCAGGATGTCATCAGCGGCGACGAGATGATCTCGGACTCTTTCGACCTCAAGCTCGTCAACGGCGCCGTCTACGAGGTCGACTGCGCCAACATCGTCGTCGGCAACGACAACATCGGTACGCCAGCTTCCTTCCACAACAGCCTTGCCACAGGCACTAACAAGACCTTTTGCAGACATCGGTGCCAACCCCTCTGCTGAGGATGGTGGTGACGAGGGTGCTGATGACACCGCCTCAACCGCCATCGACGTTGTCCACTCTTTCCGCCTTGTCAAAACCTCTTTCGACAAGAAGTCCTACATGGGCTACCTCAAGCAGTACATCAAGAAGGTCAAGGAGCACATGAAGTCCAGAGACGCCTCCGAGGACGAGATCAAGGAGTTCGAGACTGGTGTCAAGAAGTACGTTTCTTCAGACTCCTTCAAGAAGTTCGAGTACGACTTCTACACCGGCGAGTCCATGGACCCCGATGGCATGCTCGTCCTCCTCGACTTCCGCGACGATGGAATTACACCATACTGTGTATTCTGTAAGTGAAGAAAATGTAAAAGAAGAAAGGAAGCGAGTACTGACATATCACAGGGAAGCACGGTCTGTCCGAGATGAAGGTTTAGAGTTGTCACGGGACAGGCAAACTGGTTGCATATCTGCTGGGTTGTCTTCTATCAATGACGCGCTTTCTTATGATATCCACGAGCCAACACAAGCACGCTCTACCCCCTTTGTAAAATCCAACTTTTCTCCACCATCTCTGTGCGCAGTGTGATGACTGACCATCAAGGTGCTTCTGTTCTCACTTGACGTGACTTCGGCACTGTCCTCTGTAGTCAATGTCCAAGGTAGGCATCTCTGGTGAGACGCCTCTTGTGAACTCCACGTTACTGAGTTCACGTAAAGAAGATGAACCTTGCCCAAATGCATACCATATTGGCTGCCCAGATGCCTTGCGAAATGATTGTCACATTGCGAGATGACTTTGTACTTGTCGTGACCGCCAGGAGTGAGTGGCTCTACTCATCAAAATCTTCTGCATGTCACTCGTACCAACTTCGTGACAATCGACATTACATCCAGGAGTAGTGCTTTTTACCTTTGGACTCGTTGAGTGGTAGCCGCATCGCATGATGCTATTGTCGATGATCATATGCAGCGCTCTTGCCATGCTCTGATGTTTTGTTGTCGGTTGGACCGCGTTCGCGGCGTCCATCTCGACATTGGTTGTTGACACATTCCTCAATTTGAAGCTCGATTGTTTGGATATCTTTTCCTCAACCACCGTGGCTTCCTCCACTTACAAGTTTTTTCTTGACAGGTTGGGAGAAGCTTCGATGAGCTTGATTGTGCAGGATACTCATTTCGCTCTCTCTTTGCGGACATATCGATGCTCAACCAATTGGAGCAGGGTGATAGCCTTGACGAAATTACCGCTCCAGCAGAGAATGCCGGCTATGATTGGTCAACATGACTTGGGCGCTTAAGTGCGGCACGGACCGATAGACCGCCAAACACAGTTCTGTCCCACTCAGTCCTGAGGCACCTCCTTTTGCGCCATACCGTTACCATCGTCGACGAGCTGCTGCAGACATTCTATTAGCCTCCAATTCATTGGAAGATCATTTCAGGATGAATTGAAGCTCCAAAATCATTCTTCTCATCATTCCTCGCAATGGCTGCCTTGGACCCTGTCAGTTTCAGGTCCAACGGCGGCTCACCTGCGCCGACCACTCCCCGAGGACAAGCAAGCAAGGAGATCAACATCATCATCGAAACCATTGCTCAGGAATTCGGACTTCCTCTGAGACCTCGCATTGGTACGAGCTCACCGAGCAAGCGTCCAGATGGATACGCCGAAAGATGCGTTGATCACATCAGCTTTCTGTTCTTCCGAAATCGAGTTGAGATGCATGAGGTCTTCAACCAATTTCGCAGGGACAAGCGAGACAACAACATCGGACCCAATGCGCTCGAAACCTTCTATACCCGGACTCGAGATGCAGCATATCTGGAGAAGAACAAACCACAGGTGGATAAGCTGCAGCTGCAGCCGAAATTCAAGAAACCCGCACCAAAGCTTTCCTTGACACAGACCAAACTCATCCCGACCATCAAGAAGAGCTCCAAGTTGAATCAGGTCAAAACTTCCGAAGTTGATTATCAACCCTCCAAGGATAAGCTGCTGCCAGTCAATCAGTCTTTTGTTTTCGACTCCGAGCCTGTCAGTAGAGGGATCAAGCGCCTTTCGAACCAAGATCTCTTCAACTCTCCACAGTATGTGCGCCCCCAGAAGCAGCGGCGACAGCAGCCGCACATTGATGATCATTTCTCATACAAGATCAGTCCGTCCAATCCTAGCTTCACTTCATCAAATCAAACCAACGCTGCCTCTGTCGTCGCTGGTGCGGAGAATCTCAGTTTCGCCACGACCGTCGCTACTTCGTTTGACGAGACTGACGAGCCATGGGACTCCTCGAGCGCCGACTACGGAGGAGATCTGGACCTGTCACAAGTCGAACAGATCATGACTAGCTTTGAACAACCTTCGCATGCGCAAACAGACTCGACTGAGCTGGAGAATTCGCTTGTCAAACCTCAAGTCTCGCTCGAACGTTCAATCAACACCCGCCCACCACTTTCAGCGACCGACAGCCATACGACCGCAGCAAACGTGCAGCTGCAAGCCGAACACTCTGCAGCTTTCAAGGCGCCGACTTTGAAGTCCAACTCCACATCTATGGCAAAATCACTCGAGCATAGACTCGTTCGGACACTGCCTTCCGACGGCCTCTTTGGCTCTTTTGTGGCTACCGAAGTCAATCATTCATCATTCCATCATCTTTGGGACAGCTACCGTCTCGCAACCGCTGCTGAAAGACCCTTCCAGTACTACAGCCACGAGGACGAGTTGAACAGCAACGTTCCGGCTGGTTTGCAGTTCCAACGAACGCCTACACCGGTCTGGGAAGCTTTGACAGACCCATCGCAATCAGCCAATGTCATCCTCAAAGCCAATCTCAACTTCAACTCGAGCGCTTCTGCAGACAAACTGTTGACCCTATCCTTACAACCACTCAAGTGTGAGAGAGCCTCTCGCTTGCAGAGACAGTTTGGCTCCAGCCGTTTCTTGTATGTCGAAGTGCCACAAATTCACACCTTCAATGGCATTCATCTCAAGGGACAAGAAAGTCTTCTCAAGTCACGATTCCAAGAGTGGATGTGCACCGAGAAAGAGTTTCTTGGTCGTACATGGCGTATCTTTCACATTCAGGATATCAAGAAGAAGCACAACAAGGACAATTTGCCGAGCCACCGCCTTGTATTGTTCGCTGTTGACGGCCCTCGCCTGAAGAAAATCAGTATTGAGGAAATGCTGAACTGGGCTATTCCCTTTGCCAAGAACGGTCATCAAGGATTCTGTAAAGCATACGCTCGACTAGACCTGTTTCTCTCGCAGACCATTCCTACGGTCAGCTTCACCCACAAGGAGGTCAAATACATCAAGGATACCTTCGCAGACGGCGCCACAGAAAGTGAGGAGTTCAACGATCGCCGCATGAAGTTTGAATATCGTTGCGGTGTTCTGGACGAGAAGGCTGTCATGAATGATGGCTGCTCATTGATCTCAGTCGGTGCAGCGAAGGAGCTTTGCGAGAACCTTGGTATCAAAGGTGTACGTCCTGTCGCTTTCCAAGGTCGTATCAATGGTTGCAAGGGTGTTTGGATGATAAGCGCACCCTACGACACGACAGATCAGAAACATCGGAAGAGATGGATTCACATGACTGACAGTCAACGAAAAGTTACGCCGCGAGATGAAGACTTGACAAGCAATTGTGAGCCCAATCGTTGGTCGTTCGAGTTGGTCAGATATACAAGCACGCCAAAGCCATCAACGCTCAATCTGGACTTCATTCCCATCTTGCAGAACCGGCACGTTTCTCGCGACACCTTACAGCAGGTCATCGAGACCCAGCTGGAAATGGACTTCACGGCCTTCTTGGAATCGTTGAACGACCCAATCAGCTTGCGGCGCTGGCTGAACTCAGAATTCAGTGGCATGGAGGAGATCAACCGCAATCTTGGCATCAGAGAGGCTGGCAACTTCCCGTCTGACTGGGTAGAGAAGTCCATCTTGCTCCTCGAATCTGGTTTCGACCCAATCACAAGCCAGTACCTTGCTATGTGTATCCAACAGGTCACCAAACTTTGGCTCGCCTCGGTACGCTCAAAGCTAAAGATTCACCTTGGCAAATCCGCCATGGCTCTTGGTGTCGCCGATCCGACAGGGTGCTTGAAACCAGGTGAGATTCACATGGCCTTCTCGGAGACTTTCCGCGACGAAGCATCTGGAGAAGTCTGGTCTCATTTGAAGGGCGAGGTATTAGTTGCAAGACATCCCTCACTCCGATGCTCCGATATTCAAAAGGTCAAAGCTGTCTACAAAGAAGAGCTTAGCCATCTGACCGACATTGTCGTCTTTCCCTCGAAAGGATGTGTACCGCTTGCTCACAAGTTGCAAGGCGGTGACTACGATGGTGATACCTTCTGGCTTTGTTGGGATCCGAGATTGACGACCGATTTCAGGAATGCCCCTGCTCCGCTTGACGAGCCAAAGTTGGAATACTATGGCATCAAGAAGGACACGAGAAAGTTGGCGGAAGTCCTCGGCAGTGATAACAACGTTGACAGATGGCTTTCTGAGAGCTTCAAATTCAAGTTGCAAGAAGATTTGTTGGGCAAAGCTACCAAGCTCCATGGGAAACTTGCGTACAAAGAGAACTCCATCTCGTCGAAGAAAGTGGAAGACTTGGCTGGCTTGCACGATCTGGTCATCGATTCCGCGAAGAACGGATACACTCTCACCCTCACCGCTTTCAACAACTTTGTCAGAAAGAAGCTTGGAATCAAAGGAAGCCTGTACAAACCAGCTTACGAGTCTTGGATGCAGTCTGCAGCGGACAGTAATGATGGTCGCTTGGAACCCAACCTCAGACATATCATCGATTACCTACTGTTCGAAGTTGTGAACCCTCGAATCGAGCAACTCAACAAAGATTGCCAGGTCAAGCTTGCCGATGCAGATAGCCACGACGAGGACTTGGTCAAGCCATACAGTGACAGAAAAGCAGACATTGATCCAATCATTGTCGATGTCCTCAGACGGATGAAGGCCGATCTGGCCAAAGTCAATTCCATTGGTAACTCCGCAGAGAAGATGACGAAAGAGCTGTATGCTCTACAGGCTAGTCGTGTTCTTGAAGCATACACGGCAGTCCAGCCCATCCACACCGAAGATCGTGTCGTCCAGGAATGGCTCAAACGGACGACGCCGAACTCGCCAAGCACCTGGGAACTCGTCAAAGCATCAGCCTTCTACTTGGATAAGCACCGAAACAGATTGACTTTGGCTTTCTTGGTCGCGGGCAAAGAGCTATGCTACATCAAAGCCATGGCTTCACCTGGCAGCAGGGTTGTCATTGATACACTTTATGCGACGTACAAGCCTCGCAAGGAGAAGAAGGCCATCAACAAGCGTCAAGCGCCATTGCCTAACACTGAGTCTTCAGAGTCGAGCGAAGAAGAGTTCTTCGATGCTCCTGGTTGATGAACATCGTGTCTTGTGGAGATTCGAAGCATGTTGATCTGGCTCTCTGCCCTTGGTGTTCTGCGAGTACGACGAGACTGCGATTTTGGGAGATATGCCACATCACGGCGTGATTCCGTACTGGACGACGACCCCAATGACTCGATGACCACAAGGATGCTTCCATCAAGATATCGGGATTCTTTCGAAAGTGTGCGCGGCAACTCAGTCAAGATCCGTTCACTTCCACTTCCACTTTCACATCTCAAATTCGCCTAATTTTCAACTACTTAAGGATCAATCTTCGTGAGACTTCCTCTTCTCTACATCTCACTCTGATAGCTGAGACAAGTTCGACCTGATACGTGGTTCCTCGAGGTTCAACGTCCAACCTCGAAGTTCGACATCGAGTTTCCGTCTTCGAAGGTTGACTTCAGCCCATACCAAACCCGCTTCTGTTCCGCACTCACCTCCTTAGTGGAAGACAACGGTCCGATCATGGATCAACTGCAACCTACACCTTCGCTCAACAAACGGCAGCGTCCTGAGCCAGAGAACAACAATTCGACCTTGGAGCCATCAACCAAGAGAGTCAAGATCCTCCAACCAGCACGCTTCTCATCTTTGGAGCCGGCAGAGCAGAACCGGATCCTCGACACTGTGCCCGAGGCCGAACATCTTCCATGGCTCTCTGAATCCGACAAGTCGGGCATTGAACGTCTGGGATTCAATGTTCCTGTCAAGAATCCCACCGCCGCTGCCACCAGGTACCAGTTCTTCGTCCCCTTTATCTTGGTCGAGGCCAATCTCGAAGTCACTCAGACCTATGATCACTGGTGCGAGTTATTCGATACTATCTGTGACCCGTTCGGGACCACTAAGCATCAAGGTTGCGGTTCATAACGATCAATACACGACGACATGAAATAACCAAATTGCGCCCTCCCCGTGTGCTAAATTCTGTCACTTCCGGCCATCTCCCCACAGCCCCATGCCCGGAGTTATCTGGACTGTAGAAATGCACGATATTTCCAAGATTTACTCTAGTCGTCCGCAGAGAGGCGCTGAGTATCACACTCTCAGTGGAGGGCTGCACTGATCTTAAAAAACATTGTGCATTTTCTACAGGGTGCGCGTGACAAGAGTTTAGCACACGGGGAGGGGGCATACAAATGGAAACGAGTCATGCACGTACACAGCAAGCACAGTTCCACTTGAAAAGCCGACATGTGGTGATGCGCAAATACTAAAGTCACAGATATAACAGTCTTCGAAGCGTGGTTGAATATTATTTCATTGCATTTCATTGCTAAACTTGATGTTGTATAGCAAATCATATCTCATAAACGCATACATGATGTACGGATTTCCATCTTCGTTCATATCATCGAAATGTCTCTCGTTTTTTACTTCTTGTCACCAGTGTCGTGGATGGCGTTGGGAACGGCACGCTCGACCTTCTCGGGAAGAGCCTCTTGTAGGGCTTGAGGGACCTTGCTGTCACCGACGGCGTGGCTGACTTTGCCGGTTTGCTTGTTTGAGCCGGTGTCGTGGACGGAATCGGGGAGTTCGTGCTCGAGCTTTGCGGGAGCCTGTGGGGAGGAAAGAGGTTAGTCGAGAGGATAGAGAGGGGAATGAGAAGAGTGGTGAGTGATGGATTACCTTCTCTTGGATCTTGCCGGGGACGGAAGAGTCGGTGGCGTGGGAAACACCTTGGCCGCGTTCGTTCTGCATGTTGATGGACGTGTGGTTTGTGTTGTTTTGAGTTTAGATTGAAGATGAAGGTAGAAGTGATGATTTGCGAGATCAAGTCAAAGGTCTTACAGAGCTCTATATAAGCACCTTGAGCCTCTGAACATTTGGAAGCTGTCATGGAAAGAGCTTCCATCCTGGTGGGGCGCAGCTCAACTCATGACGTTTGGCGGGGTAATCGAAGAAGAAGGGGTCCCCGTTCTGCCCCTCTACGCTAACCTAACCTACAATGTGGACGGGTCATAACAGTATCTCCTGACTGTGCCTGACGCTCTTCCAACATCAATATGACGATGGGGTTGCGGACTCGGGATGATGGGTGACCCGAGATATAGGCTGCCATATGATCCAACTTTGCTGCGTGGCTAGACACGTAAAACGGCTTTTGTATCATTTGCTGTCCGATGTACGGGGTACGAGAAGAACGTCACTGTTATGTTTGCAAGCCCTGCGTGTGTGTTGCGATTGAGGATGGATGGAAATGCTCTCTCGCAGCAGGTATTCAAGGGTGCAAGGTTGAAATTGCAAGACCTGCCACGCCTCGTTCGACGCAAGACAGCACTGAGCTTTCTGAGAACAAAGGACATCGTTGACTTCTAGGGCTTGCAGAAGATTATATCCAACTTGAAGTCTTTTGATAGCTCTTGTAGGCTTGCTCCTACAAGACACATCTGAGTGTTGGGAAACCGCAGTATTCCTACCATGTCGACCGTAAGCAGGGCAACCTTGGAATGCTTCTGTGCTCACAAGCCCAGCTGCCTCGTACAGTCCAAATGTGTAGGGTCTGTCCAAAGGTTGAAGGAGCTCAGGGAAGCCTAGGATTCATGGAAAATCAGGTTGCACTTGAGCGCATGGCTGTCTCTGGTAGTTCGAGAGGTTGAATGGTTGTTTTCGCAATTTCCACGTCTTCAGTCTGCCGCAGAACAGTCTTTGCATGTACAGGGACTTCGCAAAAACGATTTGGTCTGTTGCACTCTAAATGCTTCGCGGGAGATCTTCAAACCACTATTGCACTGTTGACATTGTTATCAGCAAGAGCATACTCTGCCGAACGAAAGATGATTCTGAGCGAAACATTCGCATCAACTTCGGTCCGAGATATTCCGACCTCTTTGTGTCGCGGAAAAGCGGAAAAGCACCTTTACTGGCTTCTGGCTTCGCGACAAGCTCTCCAACCTGGACACATTCTGGATGTTTGATTTTCTTGTAAGAATGATACAGTCATGCGCACCAAAAGACATGTGTGCACAGACAAGCCCTCGGGACTCGGGATGGAGCCGACGATATAAGTGTTAGCAGAAATAGAAGACGATCCGCGAAAACATAATCCTAGCTGAAGTCGAGCCTCTCTTCCTCCTCAATCCATCATCCCACGGTCGCTTTGGAACCTGATGAGGAATACTGGCCATGCCACCTTATATTCAACACTGGCTACAAACTGAACAAGTATCAAGCCCGGATCGCCTTTTCATAATTTCGTATCAAGGACCATAACACCACCCAATCCTCAAAGCACATGCTTGAACAGTGGAGAGCTATCTCCCATGTCGAACAATTCTTCATCCGAATACTTCGTCTTCGCCTCCTCCGCAATCTTCGCCTTCTGCTTGTTAGCATAAATATAACTCCATTCAAGGAACAGTGCAACGATCAACCCCGTAGCCCCAAAGGCCAAACTAAGTCCAAAGCCAGTATAGTATTTCGGCTTCTCAGATTCAAGATACATGAAACTGCCAATGATACCGCCGATATTGCCGACGCCATTGTTCAGAGCGATACCAATTACACGGCGAGAGGATGGGGCAAGGTTGTTGGCATTCCAGGAGGCGGCGGCGGCTTGTATGGGATAGATGCCTATGACGGCTAGGACGACGGCGAAGTAGGCGACGCCCTTCTTTTCTGCGAGGGCGCCGTTGAGGGATATGATCACTGAGTATGCCAATACGACGATGGCCATGGGTGTGACGACGAATGGCATGCGGCGATAGAAGCGATCAGAGACTTTTGCAAAACAAACGGCGGAGATTGCGGCGGCCACATATGGGGGTGCGGAAAGGAGTTGTGCGACTGTTGTGGTGAAGCCCATGGATTTCGTAATGGTAGGTAGGGTGAACTTGATGCCTGTTTGGTGGTCAAGTCAGCATGGACTCATGAGTTTGATGAAAGATGAGACCTACCATAAGAAAGAGCAGATTGGCAGAACAGGAAGTAAGCCTGGACATAGACTCTCCAGTTCTTGAGCACCATTTTGAGATCTCTCATCTTGACACTAGTCTCTGCCTGGAATGATCCACCTTGCTTGATGAACATTGAAAGCTCGAGGAAGCGGATCTCTTCGGGTCTGAGCCAGCGAGATGAAAGAGCAGGCGTATCAATGAGAAGGAAGAAGCATCCGATGCCGACACAGACTGTCACCAAACCTTCAAGAATGAAGATCCAGCGCCAACCCTCGTAGCCGCCTGTACCATCCATTTGAGCGATACCAGCTGCTAGTAGGCCGGAGAAGGCGCCAGACAAAGCACTCATACAATAGAAGTAGGAGATACGGGTGGCCAAGTTCTTAGGCATGTACCAGTAGGAGCAGAGGTAGATGGCGGCAGGGAAGAATCCAGCTCTAGAGGATGGTCAGTATGATGTTCCATCGCTGTGCACTGACTTGATGTTCTTACTCGAAAATGCCCAACAATATTCTCACAACCATCAAACCGGCAAAGTTCCTGACAAGGCCGGTACAAGTCATGATGATTCCCCAGCTCGTGACGAGGATTCCCAGATAGTACGAAGGACGCTTGAACTTCTTAAGAAGAATGTTGCTAGGAACTTCGCAGAGGACGTAAGGAATGAAGACTGACATCGTACATCAGTTCAGAAGAACGGAGGTTGAGTATAGTGGAGTTTGTAACTCACAGATTGATAAGACGATGTTATACTGCACGCCAGTCATACCAAGGTCTTCAATCATGCCTTCGATCTTTGCATTTCCGATGTTCGCACGGTCGATGTGAGCCATCAAGTACAATACAGACAGCATAGGAACCAGACGAAGGTCCACCTGACCGCGATATTAGCTATGCTAATCAAAAGAACGTCGTGCAATGGCTTCTTACTTTGCGGAACGTCTTCTTGCGGTCTGACTCTGAGTAGTTTGTGAAAAACTCTGCATCGTCGGGATCAAGGCCCAGTACGCGGAAAGACTCAATCTCGGTCACTACTGGAGCAGATTCGATGTGCATCGCCTCATCGTCCAGCTTCTTCTTCTCAAGTGAGTTCCTGAACGACATGGCTGTAGTGAGCGAGTCAAGAGTGGTAGGCTGTTATGTTCCAGTTGTTCCAGAGTCTCTGCAACTTGAGGACCGTCCTAGATATGGTCCTTTTATGTCGAGATAGCGCCGCCGGATATGTAAGGCTTGTTCGACCCAGACGTGGGGTGCGGGGTCAGAGACATGGGGTACATCTTGCCCTACTGCAGATCAAGTCTTGTCCATACCATATTGCGCGGGGTGAGCCAAGCGGTTCTCTTGGTATCTGGGTCATCTGCGTGGTTGCAGAATGGAAGGATTGACGGATAACATGCGGATAAGTGTGTCGAGGATATCCATATCCGCCAGCTGGATGACATGGCTTCGCCAATTCGAAAATGAATTCTACAAGAAAGCCAGTGATTATGGGCAACCCGTGGATTCCTTCTGCATTTTCTACATCTGTCTACTTCATCTTGCTTGGAAGAATGGGCTTGCTTCCCTTAACCCAATCGATAGTTACACCAGACCACTTTGTCAAAGCAACATCCTCAGGCCCGTGGACCTGCCTCGATTCCACCTTCTCACCCTCGAAATGCGATCCAGAGAGGAATGTGTGAGGAAAGCCATGGTTGAAGGGGTAAGCCTGCTCAATCTTGTGGATATCCTCGGGGCTCAACTCTATTGCTAGTGCCTCGATGTTGCTGGATAGATGCTCCGCCTTCGTGGAACCGATAATCGGGAACACGTAGGTTGTCTTGTGCATTAGATATGCCACAGCGATCTGGTAGAGGGTGTTGCCCTTGCGTTCTGCAACCTTCTCGAGCACAGCCGAGACGTCCCGATCTTTCTGTGTGATGGGAAGGCCACGCGTGCCTTGCTCCAACTTGGCCAGAACATCCTTTGTCTTGAACCTTCCCTCACCGACCGGGCCCCAAGGAGCGAGACCCATTCCTTCCTCGCGAGCCATGGGGATGATTTCGCGCTCAAAGTCGCGGACTCCTGCGTTCCATAGACCTTGGTACAGCACGAAAGGCCTCAGGCCATGATCACGGGCGTACTGGTTTGCCTTTGAAACAATCCAGGCTGGGGTGTCCGAGACTCCCAAGTACAAGACTTTACCGGCGACCACCAGATCGTTGAGGCTGTGCATGACTTCCACGATGTTGGCCGATGAGTCCCAATCATGCAGGTACAGGATGTCGACATAGCTCGTCTGTAGCTTTTTCAAACTAGCTTCGAGGGACATCTTCATGCTCTTCGTGCCGTTGCCCGAGAAGTTGGCTTGAATTCTGTTTGGCTCACCCCGCATGTATCCGCCGGTGAACTTGGTGGCGATGACCATCTCGTCGCGGTTGTCGTTGTCGACCATCCACTGGCCCAATCGCCTCTCGGACTCGCCGTTTTGGTACCTACAAGCATAGAAGCATTAGCCTCCATTATTCTAGGCAATGGAACGGAAGCAATAGTTGTGTCATGCCGCAGACAACTCACTCTGGAGCTCACTTACCCGTTAGCAGTATCGATGAAGTTGCCACCAGCTTTGTAGAAAGCATCGAGAATGGCTGTCGACTCTTCGAGAGTAGTTTTGCCATGAAGAGCTCTGCCGGCACCGTCGCCAAAGGTCATCGCTCCAAGACATAGAGGGGAGACCCGAACGCTGGCATTAGGTGCCAACTGACGGTAACGGGCGAGGAGTGATTTTGTTGCAGACATGATGATGATGATGATCGATCAAGTGGTACTAATGAGGCGAACGCGAGTTGTGATGCGACAGTGTATATAGACTGGACAAGGATCGAACCTATATACCACGAACCTTTGTCTTAGGCGTGTCGGAGGTAACGTTTGGTTCGGTCTTGTGACGGGCTTAAGGCCTAACACCGGAGTGAACGCCCTCGCTCATATACACCTCGCGATTAACGCCGTGTCCTTATGGCCGTGAAAACGCACCCTTCCTGGTCGTACGACATCGGGATGAACGCCCCGGCGGATCTCCAAGAGAACTATTCAAAGGGCGAGAGAGTCGGCTGGCTTCTGGACCTCTGTGCTGTCAAGTCATAAAAGCAACCTTCCAGCTTGCTAGATCCGCTCACTTGTTTACATCGTGGGAACATATGCCTTGTCATCGATCACAACCATGTCACCGTGACGACTGCCGGTTCTCACAGGGCAATACCTTTCCTATTCTTCGCGCAAGCCCTCGTAGTTCGTCCTGCGATGCGCTGTCAGATTGACATCCTAGCCATCTTGTGCATCAGCACTTTCCACAGCCTTCTCGAGAATCGCGATAAAATCGGTTCGGTCCAGCTCCTTTGCCAGATCCAGTGGTGTTCTCTCAGAGTCGTCGCGTCTGGTCAGATCGGCTCCATTCCTGATGAGCATATCCGCCGTTGATATGCGACCTGAACTGATGGCTGTGTGCAGTGGTGTCTCTCGGTTCAGATTCGCGGGGCTGCATCTTTGAGGGTTGCCAGAAAGGTATTCGTTCAGAATTTTCTCTTGTAATTCGAAGGGATAAGAGGTAGACTTCATCAACCAGTGCAACGCGGTGTTGCCATCGTTAGGACTTGACTCTAACAGGTCGACATTGTTACGGCCTAACCTCTCATGGAGCACGTCGAATCTTCCTATGATATGTTAGTGTATGATATCCCTCTGAAGTGTTTCTCAGCACTGATGAATTACCCAATATACAGAGGCTCCACCCTGGAACCTTGCCCAGATTCTATTCAAGCAGCCAATGGGAGCTCTTAGTGACAGTTGTCTTGAATGTTCGTATATCTTCACTTGAACGGACTATTGGCGTAGGGTCTTCCGAGCGTCCGACCACCGTCGTACCGGTACTTGCCATCGGCATGACCACGCGCGCTTCGCCATTCTCTTCCATGTCACGATATGGAAGAGACCGACTTCTCTCTCCATTGTTGTTGAACGAGACCCTATGATGTCTCGCTGCTAGAGGCGGCATGAGACGTTCGAGTAGTGATAGACGGCCGTATTGACAAGCAACATCGAAAGCGCTTCTGCCGTAGTTATCCAAGATACTGACATCTGAGTCACGAGCGAGTAACTCCTTTGCGAGATGTGTTTTACCAAGGAACAGAGCTACGTGCAAGGGTGTTCTACCCCGTTCATCTTGAAAATTTACAAGTGCTGGCATGCTGTCGATGAGGAGATCAAGGTATGGATGACCTTGCGAATCCTCCAAATCGCTCACAAGTCGATGGAGCAGACCTTGACCTCGGTACTTCCTGACTGTCAGATCTGCACCCTCTTTGATCAGTTTAGCTGCCACTTTCATATCATACCGGAGAGTAATGGAGTGAAAGATTGCACTTTCCCCGTGTTAATCCTTATGGTTCAAGTCTGCGCCACGATCAAGTAGAACATCAAGCAATTCCAGACTTGAGATGCGGGAGCGGAGTACCCACATGATGTAGTTTCGCCCCCCAATGGCAACTGCGTTGATGTTGCACCGGGCATCTTCAGCTATAAGCTTTAGAGCAGATTCTTGGAACGCCGATGCCTGGTCGTGATAAAAGACGCTTAGTAAGTACCAAAGTGCGGTCTGTCCGACATGGTCTTCCTCATTGATATCAATATCATGGCGGGCAAGAGCCAATTTCAGAAGATCGATCGATTGAAGTCGTATAAGTGACAGTAGGACAGGGACTTGTTCGCTATCTTGCGTCGTCAAAGAGGTGAGCGAAAGTGAAGGCGAGCACAGCAAGGATCCCACGACTAGCGGGTATTCCAATCTAACAGCTTCGTGCAAGACAGTGGGACCACCGTCGTATTGCAGATTGGGGTTAGCGCCGAGCGTTAGAAGCACTTCCACTGTTTGATCGTGGTTCATCTTGCATGCGTACGAGAGTGGAGTCCTTCCGTGATGTGGAACTCGTTTGTCTAGATCCACAGTCTCGGGCGACAAACGCCGAATCACATGATGAAGACCGAAAATGAGCAGACATGTATAGCGTCCAGGCCCTGCCCAACATCGTAGCCATAGAGCATGTCTGAGGGTTGTAACTTGAAAGCGGTTGAATTGCCTGCCTGGAGGCGCTCTGTGTTACGCAGATAACTGAGCGCCATGTCTTCTACCGCTAATCCAGCAGGATATGCACGGAGGTAATAACCCCATGTGCAAGCCGAATGTCCGTAAAAGGAGCGGCTGTCTAGAGGCAAACCGGATGTCTGAACCAATTTCCGGGACCCAAGAGCATCTAGACATGCCGCAGCCATGTTGGCATGGCCGAATGGAAACCAGCGATGACGTGTCCTCTCAAAATAGTCAGAGAGAGACGAACCGAAAAGTCTGACAGTAGACTCTTGGATGATTAGAAAGCCCCCAGTTGCAACCAAAGTATCAGTGGTGGTTGCGGCACTGTCAGACTGAGGGCGCCGACATCTCAGGACATATCTGAGAGCATGCTCAAATTCGTGTTTCTCTAGTGGTCAGAGGGCTTGGCAAACGACCTCGAGTGCGGCCATGGCCAGGTCCTGGTTTTGGCTGCTCATGATTTCT
This sequence comes from Aureobasidium leucospermi, assembly GCA_019775405.1. Taxonomy (NCBI): domain Eukaryota; kingdom Fungi; phylum Ascomycota; class Dothideomycetes; order Dothideales; family Saccotheciaceae; genus Aureobasidium; species Aureobasidium leucospermi. The sequence continues at coordinate 51,604 of JACWFU010000030.1, read as the reverse complement.
TGTCTCATGACTTGTTCGTATGCACCATCGATCAGCGAAGATCTCCGTTCTGAATCGGCAGGATAGCTCTGGAAGGAGCTGATCATCTGAGATTTGACCTTCTGAGCGAAAACCTGTTCAAATTGATCTCAACAATAATTTGTGGCAGACTCGGCTGCAGCACTCATTAACCCAGTGCCTACGGAGACAAGATCTCCTGTTTCACGACTCCGACCCGACTCAGAAGTCTACAGCCAATACTTCAAGTCGTTCGGCTTTTACTACACAGCACTCTATTTTGCGCTTCTGGCCCTGTACGTAGGGTCGATACAGATGCAATCTGTTTGGCTCAAGTGGGTGGGCAGCGGCAGAGACCACGGCCGCTTCAGAAGCTGAGAGTCCAGGCTTCGGTCTTCACAGCCATCAGCTGCATTGCCATCTTGCTTTCAATATCGTTGTTTGGGTATAGTCTTCTCAGCCTTCTTGCAAGGTCAAGTCTACATCTTCACGTTCGCCAGTGGGAAGCCTTGATGAAAGTTACCTATGTTTCATGGATCACTCAGAGTATCGGGGGTGTCATCAACAGATTTTCGCGAGATGTGATGATCATCGACACTCAGCTTGCCAATGCATTCATCAATACTGTCATGCAGGTGTGTACCAGTGTTGCCAGCACTGTACTTCTCATAGTCGTCACCCCTTACATTGGTATCGCCGTCCCATTCCTATGCGCAATATTTTGGGTTATTCAACACGTTTATCTCCGTACGTCAAAGCAGTTGAGAACACTGGACTTAGAAGCAAAGGCTCCATTATGTGCTCACTTCTTGCAGTCACCTTCTGGACTGGCCTCGATCAAAGCTTTCGGATGGACAGAGGACTACAGAGAGATGAACATTCGACTGTTGCGAAACAGCCAAGTACCTTACTATTTGCTGGCCTCTGTCCAGAATTGGCTCGCACTCGTCCTCAATCTCGTGGTAGCTGGACTAGCCACCGCGATTGTATCCATTGCTTGCAACCTTAAGGGTCTAGACACTGGCTACCTCGGTCTCGCACTGACGGGCATCATGGACATTGGCTTCCATTTTGAGATTCTCATCCAAAGCTGGACTTCGCTGGAGACAAGTCTGGGAGCTGTGGCTCGTATGAACCAGTTTGTGAACGAGTTACCACAGGAAGCAGAAGGACAGACTGCGCCGTCGACGAGCTGGCCAGAGAGAGGCGAAATCAACATCCAAAACCTTACAGCCTCGTATTCTATCGGTCCTCCGGCATCATCAGTACTCAAGGATATCTCCTTGCACATCATAGCAGGCGAGAAGGTCGCAATATGTGGTCGTACAGGTAGCGGCAAATCATCGATAGTCTCTGCAATCTTCGGCCTGCTTCGTACGACTTCCGGAACCTTCACCGTCGACGATTTGGACGCGACATCTGTGCGCGCGACCGCTCTTCGCGCTGGAATCATGCTATTGACGCAAGATTCTTACTTCGTAAACGGCTCCATTCGCCATAACCTTTTGCTCCATCGAGCATCTGGTGTTGCTGATGACACCATTGTATCTGCTCTCGAAAGGACGGGTTTATCTGTGAAACTTGGTCTACACAAGGGTGAGAGCTCTGTTTCCGATATCTTGGACAAACCCTCGGTTCCGGAAGACATGCTCACAAAGGGAGAAATGCAAATCTTCGCAATTACTCGCGCCATACTCTCAACGAGCAAGATTCTCATCCTCGACGAGCCGACAAGTGGTCTGGATGCTGCCTCTGACCAGATCGTACAGCGTGTTCTGTGGGAACACTGTGCTGCTGGAGACCGTACAATGATCTGTATAGCGCATAAATTGCGTTCTATCGTTGACTATGATACAGTGGTTGTTGTAAACGAAGGAAGGATCGTGGAGAAAGAAAAGCCTTCTGAACTTGCCAGGACCGAGGGCAGTTTATTTGGGCAGCTACTTTCTTAATCTTCCTAGTCCATGTACCTAAGGATTAGCTACTACGGTAATCAGTGCTGTCAGATAGCTACTGCTGCCTAGAAGAAACGACAAGAAGTGTACGTACTGGCTGCGGGGCAATTGTATCGCACTTGGCGTTAAGGAGCGGACTTCGGGTCGATACTCTTCCGCATGATCGTGAGGTGAGCATCACTACATAACCAGCATAGACCGTCTCGTGTTGTCTACGCAGAATGACCATATCGCTCTACCCAAAATTCAGATGAACCTTCACCTCAGTTTTAGCACCATGTCAGGAACCAAACGCACAGTTCTTATCAGCGGCTGCTCAGATGGCGGCATGGGTGCCGAACTCGCTAAGGTGCTTCACGAACAAGGCCTCCACGTCTACGCAACCGCTCGCGACACTTCCAAGATGGCCAGCCTATCCGCTTTGGGTATTGAAACGCTAACTCTGGACATCCAATCCCAAGAGTCCATCGAAGCCTGTGCAAAACAAATCCCTAACCTCGACATACTCATCAACAATGCCGGAGCCCTGATGACAACAACTGTATCCGACATCTCCATCCCAGAAGCGAAGAAGATTTTCGACATCATGGTTTGGGGCAATATCGCCATGATCCAAGCGTTTCTGCCTCAGCTTGTCAAATCGAAGAAGGCGATGATAGTAAATCATACTTCTGTTGGAGTGCATCTCGCCATACCATTTCAATCGGTCTACAACGCTTCGAAAGCCGCCATGTCCATGTTTTCGGATGCCATGCGTCTGGAACTTGAAGCCTTCGATATTGCAGTTATCAACCTCAAAACCGGCGGCGTACGTACGCAAATCGCAACAAACGTGCGGGCCAAGGATCCTAAACTACCCGAAGGCTCACTGTATACTCCTGCCAAAGAAGAAACGGAAAGTGCGCTGAGGGTTGATTGGTTGGGAGATCGCGGCGTTCCAGCGGAAGAGTGGGCGAGACAGGTCGCAAAAGAGTTGTTGAAGCAGACGCCGCCATAGACGATTTGGTTGGGTGAGTCTGCTACGCTCTTGAGGTATGCGAGTTCATTGCCAATGGCTTGGTTCGATGGCATGATCAAGAGGTTGACCGGTCTGCACAAGATACAGGCCATCTTGCAGAAGAAGTGATTCAGACCGATGTACCAGTTTCGTCCAGGTTTCCTGCAAGGTTGTGTAGAAAAGACTTCATCAAGATGTTTCCCGAGAGGATCAACGCAAGAGATACAGTCTCCTAGGCAGTGTGATCAAGCCTGTGCTGTAGGGAAACTCGTTGCGGCTTTGTGACGCAGGAAGAGTCTCAGACCAGTCTGAAAGTCGGAGATTATCGCCAGGTGTACTGGCTTGCGGCCTTTGTCATCTGCGATATCGACATCTGCACCTTTTTCAAGCAAGAGCTGTAGAATGTTCTCCTGCCGCTTGTGGACAGTCATATGAAGAGCGGTGCTTCCTTCGCTGTTCCTTTCGTTGATGTCGACACCTTCTTCCAGGAGAATGCATACGATGCCTTCGTGTCCGCTTTCGATTGCCATATGCAGGAGAGATTGTTGAGGATCAAATGCAGGATAGGTGGTTGGCCCGACGGAGACCTGGGGCTGAGGCGGTTGTGATGGAATGAGTATTTTGGGTGTTGTGCTAGAATGTTCTTGCCGTGAAGCCGGAGGTGTTGTATCTGAAGGGGTTTGATGCAAGCTCGGGCGATGCTCATAGGATCCGTCATTGACCAGAGAATTCGACAAGTCATGTGAAGGTCGTAGTTGCTCTGGAACCGGCGTTGAAGATGAATGTGAAGGAGCTTGACGGGTCTCATCGATATCGGGAAGTGCAAAAGTTGATTGCTGATCAGGCCATGTGACTTCATGCTGCTCCTTGGGAAGCTGCTGGAGCTGATTGTCACGGAACAGAAGAGCAAGTTCGTGATCATCGAGCCAAGCGCAATCGTCACTAGCAGATCCATCCATATCTGCGGAGACGGACTGGTGGACTTGATCGTGCTTAGAGGAAGCACAACCAACCAAACTCTGTGAACCAGAAGTCAGGTCATCGAGATTGTCGAAGTCGAAGCCCAAGCTGGGAAGAGACGCGTTGAGGCCTATGGTGAAGTTCTGTCCTAAACAGTCTTGAGAATGCATGCCGAAAACTGGCGTGGTCATTGGCTCGGATGATGGAGACGTGCTAGCGTTCTCCTGTGGTACGGCCATTCCGTGAGCTGATATAGACGAAGGGGAGAGAAGTAAGTCGCATGAGTCGCCATCACGTATGGGAGCACGAGCAACATGATTGATGGGGTGCGATGTAGTGGATAAAGCGTTTGGAATTGGAGCGAGCTGAGTGTGGGTTTCCGCCTCGCGTTCCTTCGCCTTCTTGACTGGGCGTGCATGAGTATGTGTTCCATTCGTCTCTCTACAGAAATGTCACATACGACGGAAACGACGCTGGGCCTCGCGGTTCTGCTGGCGCCGACGCTCACAGAGGTCGTCTTGATAGGTTGGCGGACTGATCCGAGACATCACTCCCTCTGGTTCTCGCTCGTGGCCTTGGCCTTGTCCCTCTTCTTGTTCATCCTCTTCTTGCGCTTTGTCGTCTATTGTGGGATCCTCCTCGTGTCCCGTCTCTTCAGCATGGCGTCGCGCCCGTGATTGGAGGTCAGTGTCGGTCATGGCGCTCTTTCAGATGCAAGATGATGGTTACAGGACATTCGAGTCTCTGGGCATTGTTACAGCACGGAGTGATCTTCATGTTGTCGGAATCAATGCGCCAGGCCTTCGAGTGCGAAAGCCATCATTATCGATTGCTGTGTCGCAACTGCCAAGAAATCGGAGCAAGCCGCCGCGACCGCGAATAACTTCGAGCCTCATCTTCGAAGGCTTCTTTCCTGAAAACTGTTCTTCATGCTGGCGCCTGGATCTCGAGACTCGCATGTATTCAAGCAGGCAAATGCTTCATCCATCGGATTTGTCAGGCATAGTGATCCTACAAAACAGTCCGTTGAAACTGTGCAGAGTAAGATGACGTCAGATTACTCCGTATTCACCTAGCAATTAGCTCGTATACCATAATCTGCGTTCAGCTTAGCAATGTTGAAAGTCAGGACAGGCGTTTTGAAAATGGTGTGTTTCGACCAAGACCACCTTGAAAACAGGTATAAGTACAATGTCATGGACGCTGCCAAAGCGGAGTATCACATTCCGAATCATCACCCAACACAGAGCAACGAATCCCGCTTGCAAGCCCGTTCAATATAATCTTCCCCTCATCATATCCTCTGAAACGTTTTCGACATGACTCCCGTGACTGCCGTTCTGGTTACTGGTGCCAACAAGGTCAGCAAACCCAACTGATTGGCTCCAGCATACGCTTATCATCACATACAGGGCCTGGGTCGTGGATTCGTACAGAAGTACCTCTCAAGAGCAGACACTGTCGTAGTGGCCGCGGTCCGCAATCCTGCAAGCGAGGAAGCCAAAGCACTCCTCAACCTCAACAAGGCCCAAGGCAGCAAACTGATCCTTGTAAAGATCGAGAGCGCCTCCGCAACCGATGCCCTTGAAGCCGTCGAGAGCATCAAGAAGCAAGGCGTGTCGCACCTCGACATTGTCATCGCCAATGCCGGCATCTTCAAGTCCGCGGCATTCCTCGAGGTTTCCAAGATGAAATCTTCAGACCTGCTCGAACACGTTGACATCAATGTCAATGGACCAGTCCGTCTTTTCCAGGCGACACTGCCCTTGCTCCACGCCAGCAGACAGCCCAAATTCATCGCCATCTCGTCTGGAGTTGGAACCATCGGTGGTGCTGAGTATATACCCTGGGCTGTGACTTCGTACGGCGCTTCAAAGGCCGCTCTCAACTTTCTTCTTCGCCGCATTCACATCGAGAACAAGGATCTCATTGCCATTGCGTTTCATCCTGGGTGAGCTACCACCTGCATATCAACTTGAGCAGCCGGAAGACATCATACTAATAATGCACAGTGCTGTCCAGACTGACGAAGGCAACAAGGCTGCCCAGTTCTTCGGCTTCGAAGCCGCCTTCACCAGCGTGGAAGATAGCGTTGACGGTATCGTCGCAAAGGTATGAAGCGTCCTGAGCCTAAGCCATTTACTCGTCGGAGCCAAGGGCTGATCAAGTTCGATAGGTCGATGCCGCTACACGTGAGGATACCTCTGGTAGATTCCTCGCCTTCGACAACACTCCTCTTGTTTGGTAGAGAGTGTGGGATAAAGGTAAGTGTTCCAAGTGAGTCGAATCAGATGAGGGGTTAATCAGCGTGGGATGAGATGCGTAGCATAGTCTGATGAACCACACTCGATGTCTCTTAGAGCCTTTTGCAAAAGAAAAATTTCATGTAAGCTGTGTCTATCCTAGGGGTTCGTTTTCTTCTGATTGGTATATATAATCATATGCGCAAGTTTCCCTTATGCGATATGATTGTGGAAGAAATCCACAAGGTCGAAGAAGCTGCGCTTGTAGTGTCTCTCAAACTTCCCACTCGTACGATTGACAGTCTGCAACCCATACTGATTCTCATACGATCCGAATTCATTGTTGTCGACGAAACTCCACGCCAGCGCACCAATGACTTTCACGCCGTCAAGGTACATGGCTTTCAAAGTCTCTGTCAAGAATGCTTGGAAGTATAACGTCCTTTCCAAATCATAGCGCTGCTCGGGCAATGTCTTTTCTGCGTCTTTGAAAGGGTTGAAGCCGAATTCTGTAATCATGATTCCGCCGGCAGGCTGGAAGGTCTTCCAGACATAGCCGAGTTGCTGGCGGACGTACTGAGGTGCGATGTATGCGTAGTCGTTCGACTTTTGTCCGAACTGCCAACCATTTTGCTGAATGCCATTTTGTGTGAGGTTGGCGCAGTAAGGGAAGAGAGTGTGGCTGGAGTTGTTGATACACGAGGCCAGGCCATCGTCAGGGGCAGAAGCGAGCTGAGAAACGTAAGGGTCGAATGCCCAGAAGTCAACTGAGCCCTTGATAGAGTCGATCTGCTGAGGAGTCAAGGCAGTGAGATTGACAGCTGTATTGAGCACGCTGGAGGGATATTGTTTTCCGAGGAAGAGAGGATTGCACCAGACTCCGAGGATGAAATCTTGATACCTCAAGGCAGCGGCGACGTCGTCTTTGTTGGCTGGGTCTCGAGGGACAGCAAGGTTGTTGGCAAACTTGACAGTCACTTTGCCCGTACCCTTCAAAGTCTGCTTGTACCACCTGTAGATGGCGGAATGAACGAGCAAAAGATTTGTGTTGGCTTGATATGTGTCGTATTGGAGGTTTATGCCGGTGTTGATCTCATTGAAAGTGACCCAGTAAGGCACTCGGTCGGCGTATCTCGTCATTACTTGCTTGGCATAATACAAGTAATCCGCTGTCGAAGATGTGGCGTTGTCGTAGTCGACCGAAGGAGGCGTGTCGGCATGAACAAGAGTCACAATCGGCTTGATGCCGTACTGCAAACACGTGTTGATAACATCGTCGTAGTGATCCAAGCCTTGTTGGTTGATAGGAGTGTTGGCATTGCCAAAGGGTACGATGCGACTCCAGGAGATGGAGAAAGAGTAGTAGGGCACACCCATAGCAGCCAAGCGAGCGATGTCCTGCTTGTACAGGTAGTAGTTCATGTCTGTCACGGCAGAGTCGTTTTGACCGGCCAAAGCTGGTATTTTCTGGTTGCCGAAGATGTCTAAACCGCCGGGGCCACGACCTTCTTGCTGCAATGCGCCTTCGATCTGCCATGCACTGCCAGCGACTCCCCAGACAAAGTCTTTGTCAAACTTCATCGAGGCAGAGCTCGTTTCGAAAGGGAGGGCGGGAGGGAAGACGAGCTCGCTGGTTGCGACGGGTGTCGGGGAAACAGTGGTTGTGAAAGGTACGGTATGCAGGTAGCTATACCCAGCCCAAAGAGCGGCATAAGCGCTTTGTCCATATCTTCCATCTGAGGTGGCCGCGGGGTTCAGAGAATAGGTCGTGTACGTGATGCCCGATGGCAGCAGACTCTTCGCCTTCGAATACGGTGGTGCGAAGGCGCTTTGGTACTTGACGGGCGATGCGATCGGGGTCGCGTATCGATCACTGGTGACTTGAGTGTAGCTGAATGCTGTGTCGCTTGCAACAGAAGAAGTCGAGGTGCTCTGGAATTGGTCAGCTCCTGGAAGGGTCCATGAAATAGGCCTCTGTACCGAACTCTGTTTCTTAGCATCAGGTCCTGGATGAGCTGCGACTGATGTGCCTAGGCCGAAGACAGCCACGGCTGATATGGTCAACACTTCCAGACGCATGATTTGGCAATCGAGTGTTCAAGTATTGGATGTTATCACTGCCTTGGCTGACGGGAATGCTCCTGATTTATACTGCTCGGTACACCATCCATCGGCAGTTGAAGCTGTGGAAGAAGATTGTGATCTCGTAACTGTTGAAGCTAAGAGTCCAGGTTACATGCATGAGCAGCATGAAAGTCTGTTTGCATGGGCTCTGTCTCCTCTTTCGAAGCTCCCCACATCGACTGCATGTTCCAGTGTGGAGAGAAGCGGGGTGTGATGACAGGCACAAAGCGCCCTTTACCATGCCCTAAAGCCCGTGTGCCGAGGGTGACTATCCACTCGCATGAATCTTATGGCGCGGTTCCATCTTGCAGCTCTCGAAATGGCAGAATCGTCTTGGTTCCGACACCGAGGATTCTCAGCCAACGTCAAAAGCCTCGAGATCTGCGACTGAAGTGATGAGTGGACGAAATCCAGTCTGACGTATAAGCGGTGCCTCGACGAATTCTGAGGTGGTGAGAAATGTTTTCGTGCGCAAGGCGCTCTTCTTGAGTTGGAGTCCATGTCATGTCCCGAAGTGCGTTGTCTTCTTCGAGGAAAAGTGAAAGTGTGAGAGGTATGACGAAGGGTCGCCGTCGGCCGAAAGCGATTGCCAAGACCGTGTTTGCTTCTTTCCCTGACGGTGCGCGATTTCTTATTAATCCGCACGCATCAAGTTCTTAGTAGATTTAGCTTCTTAGCTTCCTTAGAGCCTTAGCATCAACCATTAAAATAAACAAAGCTTTCTATCTCTCTTCTTAATTACTAAGCAATTATAAGCAAAAGTCGTAATTATAAAGAATGTTTCATTTTACTTATATTATCTAACATGTTTTTTTAGGTTACAATATCGCCGTCGCCCTCGCCCTCGCCCTCGCCCTTACTAACTCTCCCTCCTCTTTAATGCCTCCTTTAAACCTAGAACCTTAGCGTAACCGCATTAAACTCTAGATTATAGTTAAAGGGCAAGATGTTAATACGGTCCTCGATCTTCTTTAGTAGAGTAGTATAAACATATAGAAGCGGTGCCTTAAGAATAACTTAAAGAGATAGGGCTTCTTATTAAGAGTCGATAAGCTAGCGTTATACGAGCGCATTACTACACTATTTAATACCCTTTAATAAACTAATAAGGAGCTTACTAAGATGCTAGCCTATAATAGCTTTAAAAGAATTAGTGACCGTCGTGTCTATGCTATTCGTAAAGAGCTAGGACTAAGGAAACAACTCGAGGCCTAGGAGGTTAAGGACATATAATAGATAATCTATACTATTTTAAAGGAGGAGTACGATGCTAGTTATATTAAAGACTTTAGACGTAACTATCTATATAACTACCTTTGTTATAAGTATAAGGACCTCCTAATTATCGGTAGGGACTACGTCTATAATATTACTCGTTAAATTAACCCTAAAGCTCTTAAAAGAAGATAGAAGATAGTTTAAGTATGTCGACGTACTACTCGCTATCCTAGTCTAAACTATATATAGTACATAGATGCTTATTATAAGCTTAAGAAGTATGGCATATAGATCTATAGTTCTATTAACGCCTTTTCGCGTAACATAACATAGTTATACGTTAGTATTATAGTACGAACTATAGTCTCTATAGTCTATTAGTATCTTAAAACACTTATAAGTAGGGGCGTAATACTAAAGATTCTTCGTACTAATTATAGAGGTAAGACAATTATACTTACTAATGCTTACTATGCTCTTTAAAGAGAGCTCTAACGACATAAAGAGGAATAGCTACGTTTCCTAGACACCTTCCTATACGGCACTAGTAAGGAGAACTAACGTATCGAGAGTTAGTAGGCCTAACTTAGAAAGATAGTTCTAAATAAGTTTAAGGCTCTCTTTAACGACCTATTAGACTAAGGACTATTTACCTCTAGTATAGTCGCTAACTATATTGCACTTCTTACTATCTATATGCTAATCATCTATCTAGAGGTTCTTCTCTTTAATAACGTTTAGGCTACCTATAAGATCTATAAGCAACTAAAGCGTCCTTAGGTTATTACTAGCTAACCGATTAAGATCTATAATTACCTAGAGATGTTCGGTAGTAAGTAGTAGGGTATTAGTATGCCGCTAGAGCTTCTTAAGCTATTATAGGAGCGCTTCGATACCTTTAACATCTATAAGTACCTTCCTTAACTAGTACTCGCCTAGTATAAGCTTAAACTTATAGAGGAGTTCCTAGCTCTTACTACTAATAATAGTAAGATTAGACCTATTTAGCTAGGAGATACTAACTTTAATAGGTATCGGATGCATATTAAGGCCTACATTGTCCTTTGCGACTAGATTACTCTTTATATACTTACTAGTAATAATCCTAAGATAGTTTAATTAAGTGTGCTATATAGTAGACATAACTAGGACAATAATCTAGAGGTTAAGTAGGCATTTAGCCCTAGTTAGGAGGAGGTAATATAGCGCGTCGAGTCTATAAATATTAATCTAGCGCTCTAAGAGTTCTTAGAGCGTATAAGATACGTAGATATGTAGTTATTCTTCCTAGATCTCTTTAAGCGGGCAATTACACTAAATCACTACTATAATTTAGTGTAATTGCCCGCATCTAAAGCTACGTACGGACTCTACATATAGAATATCCTACTTTTAACATAAAATCTCCCTTATTTACTTTTCTATTTACCTTTCTAATCTTCTTCTTCTTCTATATAGCGCCGGCTATAGGAAAGTCTAAGAAGTTCGTACTATAGAAGACCGACTTCTATAGTTTTACTAGCTTCTTATATTACCTTAAGTATAGCACCCGACTAATGTGCCCTAAATGCTACTAGGCTAATCCTAACTTTACTACTACTAGTACCCTAATTACTATCTAGTCTATAGTAAATATAGCGTTCTAAGCTACAATTGTAGCTAGTTAGGTTTAGTTAAAATAGAAGCGTAAGGGGAAGAGGAAACTAAGTAGTCTTACTAATCTTAATAAGGTAGGCTATAGTAGAACTATCCCTTAAGACCTACCCTAAGTCGTCTCCTAGACTAACTCCTCCTCTATTTATATTATCTTAGACAATATAGACGACTCGGACGATTTAGACTCTAACGTCTAGGAAGTCCTACCCTTCTAAAGTAACGACTAGAATAGCCGTTCTATCTAATCTTTTACTAATAGCGGTATTACTAATTAGTATAGGACTAAGTTAAATAAGCGCCTCTAGTAAGACAACTTTAAAGGTCGCTCTAATGCTAGTTAAGTTCCTCTCTCCCTCTAGCCTTATATAACTATAGGTGTCTCCGATCCCTCTATATCCCCTAAGAAGTAGTCTTCTCTAAAGAAACTAAAGACCTACGTTATACGATACTTAGTCTTTACCTTCCTTATAAAGGTAGAGCTAAACGATAAGCTTAAGCGCTAGTACATTAGCTATAAATGTTTTACTAACGGTATATCGTAGGAAGACACCCTTAATAAGCGATTTAAGGATAGGCTAGCTACATATATAGATAGAGAGTCTAGGGCCTAGCTTATCTTTAGTTAGATTATTACTAACTATCCTTACGACGACGTTTATAATAGAGACCTAGAGGATAACCGACTATTCTTTATTACTAGTTTTTAAGATAGTGCTAATAGCTAAGAGGTTCCCTACATTAAGGGAAGCTTTTAGATAGATATAGAGACCATTTTAGAGTTTATTAAGAACTTTAAAAAGGATAAGCATAAGGCTCTCTATCTTAAGCTTTACTTTAACGATGTTACTCTTATTAAAGACTTTACTAGACACCTTTCTAAGCTAACCCCTCTTACATTAAAGCCTATTAAGACTATTCGAACAAAGGCTATTAAGAGCTCCTCGTAGGCTACCTTATCGGTCCCCCTAAGTTTACTAGTTCTACTAACCCCTTCTACTATATATAAACGTCTAGTATTTACCCTAAGACCGCTAGTCGTACTAAATCTAACTAATCTAGTACCTCTAGTTAAGTAAGAGATTAAATAAGAGGTTATAAGAGTAGGAAATAAGGTAATTAAATAGCCTTTATAGACACTAAGGACATATAACCTAGAGGCCCTACTAACAATATTAGACTTAACTAGGGATAGTAATCGGTCGTCCTACTCCTCGTTGCTAGATACCCTTCTATTGCTCTTAGGGTTAGGTCCTTAGATACCTATCGTAGCTTTAGTTAAGATAGTTAACTTATAATAGGTTACTTAGTTAGATAAAGAGGTAGAATAAAACGTTAAGGAGGACATTAAGCGTACCCCTAAATAGTCTAATTATATAATGTAGTAACTAGTAAGAGGTCTAAAGAGACCTTATAATAGTAAAGATAGATAGGTTAGGGCTAAAAAGAAGCGAGTAGTATATATTATACTACCTTCTAATAGGGCACTTTAGAGTCGCTAAAAGGAATAGAAACACCTCTATTACTACGACCTTCCTTCGCCTTTAAAAGGCGTCCTCTTACTTCCTTCCTTCTTCCTCTCTCTAATATAACCTTATACTAAGGGAATAGTTACTATAGCGGCTCCCCCCCCTACTATAGTAAGCCTCGACTAGGCTTAGTAGCGCCTATATAGTATTAGTAATAGCTTTAGAGGTAGAGGAGGGACGTTTTTTTAGTATATATAGATATATGAATTAATTGTAATATCGACTTCTAACCTAAGATTATAAAAACGACTAAGTTAAACTTAGAGATTTTTGGACATTTTGGACAGGGTCACCCCAAAATTTTGAAAACGACTAAGTTAAACTTAGAGATTTTTAGACATTTTAGATAGGGTCACCCTAAAATTTTGAAAACGACTAAGTTAAACTCGGTAATTTTAGGACTTTTTAGATAGGGTTGCCCTAGAAATCAAATCCCTAGTACCGACTACCCCCTAAAATTTTCTATTAACGTATAGCACAAATTTCCCTTATAAGACTATACTAATATCTAGTAAAAAAAAAAAAATACCCCTAAATTACCCCTAAATCTAGGGCGACCCTATCCGAAAAATCCTAGGAAAAAAAAAATACGCGGATAGGGTCACCCTAATCCTAGGGTGACCCTATCTAAAAAAAAAAAAATTTTTTTTTTAAAGTTCCGATCCGTTAACTAGAGAGGGGCAAAAAGAAATTATTATAACTTACGTTAGGGGGTAGAAAAGGGGGTAGTTAGTACTAGGGATTAGATTTCTAGAGCGACCCTATCTAAAAAGTTCTAAAATCGTAATCTTAATTTTATTTATAAGGCGTTTACCCTACTTTAATATTACATAGAAAATTAAAACTAATAAATTACTATAGTAATTACACTAAAAAGTGCTATATAGAATTTCTTAAAAGATGCAACTTCTAACTACTTAACCTACGCTAAAAATTAAGGGTATCTACTAGTCCTAAACGCTAATAAAGTAACTAAGTTAGCTATCTACTAGGTACGGAAGTTAATAGTAGTAGCACCGCCGCCGTTAAAGCGAGCGACTAGACGAGAGATCTATTCCTACTAGTTGTTAAGCTACTCTTACTAGTTATTAAGCTACTCTTACTAAGTAGTAACGGTAGCCTTTAGCTCCTTATTCTCCTCCTTTATCTCTTTAAGATACTTACGAGCATTAGAGGCGGCAGTAGTAGCGGTAGTAGTGTTAATAGTAATAGTAGTAAGTATAGCTAGGGTAACATCGAGTATAGTAGTGTCGTCGTTAGTATTAGGGCAAGTCTTGCTAGTAGTATAACTAGGCTTAGTAAAGCGCTTATAATAGCTATAAACATCGCTAAGCTTAGGGTTAGTAAATATAGTGTAGGGACAGTTAGCGTAATCCTTACATTTAGTATAAGGAGTAAGGACTATAATACTATCGTTAACTTCTATTATACGACTAGTAGTATTAATGTAACGTAAGGTTTACTAAGTACTAGACTACTTATAGTTAGGCTCCTTAAGAGCCTTCTTTATAAGCTTCTTCTATTCCTTCTTAGAATAGTACTAGAAGTCGTAGTAGTTAGTAGTCTTAGGGCGGCGGAGCTTTTTAAGGTAAGGAGCGTTCTAGCTAGCGAATAGTAAGATAAAACAAATAGGATAAATTAGAGGAATAACATACGTAGTCTTATTAGAAAGCTAGATTATCTTAGCCTTAGAGCTAGAGCTCTCGCTAGTAGGAGTAGTAGCTTAGGCTTTAGAGGTCTTACTAGGAGGAGTAGCAGTTTAAACTTTAGAGATAACGCCTTCGTTAGTATTATCCTCGATAGTGTTATCCTCGATAGACGAAATAATCTTAGTATTACCTATATTATTATTATTATTATCGCTAATATTAGATGTAGTATTAGTAGGGAGGGGACTAGTATTACCTATGTTATCGTTAGGGACGGTGTTATTAGTACTACCTATCTTAATATCTTACTCGATGCAGTTAGGAGTAAGCTCGTACTAAGTAGTATTAGCGGCTATATCGCTAATTAGGGAATTAATGTTAGGGTCGTTAAGGACGTTATAGCGAGGGGTAGACTCGTCCTCAAAGGTATAGAAGTCGTTAGACATTACGATAGCTTAAAGAAGTTGTTTAACTTAGGCGCGCGTGTCGTATTAAGAGGAGGTTATAACTAGAGTTAGAGTTAAAGAGTAGAAGCGACTTAGAGCGTAGAGATTTATAGTTATCGACATAGTAACTATCTTTAGGAAATTAGTAAGTAAAAGTTAACGGAGTGAAAGTTTAAGGTATGTTACAAGCGTCGTATATAGGAGGAGAATAATGACGTATAGACATCTAGTAGAGACTAAAAGGGTAGAAGAATTAAATTAAAGTACAAAAATGTCGATAAGAATAGGTATGCTACACTTTTGGTAGTAATTGCTTAGTAATTAGAGTAAAGGCATTTCCGAGTAAAGGTAGAAGGACTAGAGGACTAGCGACAACGGAACTAGCCGAGGGAAGCTAAGAAGCTAAACCCTCTAAGAACTTAATGCGTGCGGTTTTCTGAGAAATCGCGCACCGTCTCCCTTCCTTCCGCAGTGTCCGCTCTGTTGACAACGACTTTTTGGCAAACATCATCCACTCAACCATTCCGACATGCTCTAGCGGTCATGGATGATTGTTTCCATTGACTAAAATCAAATGATAACACAACAAGGTGCATCTCAGTCACGACATCTCGCCAACAGTGCTGCAGCGCTGCGCCTTCTGCGAATCTCTCCATCAAGACCGACTTGGCCGCCGAAGAAATACACTCAAGCTTCGCCAATGCTGGCGGTGCTGAACGCTCTACTTGCCATGGCCATCCGCAACGTTAGAGACGGCCCTTTTACCAAACCGTGTCAATCAGATATACTTTCTTGACACCTCAACGTGGCCTGCATCAACCGCCTTCAGTTAAACATCTCGACCATCTGCGTCAACGTGCTACTTGGCACAGAGCCATGTGCACCACGCTACGGTCTTGATGCGCCGTTTGATATCTCTTGTCCTTCCTTGTCCTCAACTGTTTAGACCTTTGGCCCTTGCGTATCGCTTTTCTCGGACCGGCGTCATCACGGTATGGCCGTAGCTACATTGATGATATCAGGACCTTGATGCAAGAGCTCAGGTATAAGAGGTAGGTGAAAGCTTTCTGCATGTCCTCATCAATCACCACCAGTACCCCTGATCACCATGTTCTCTCTTCTGTTGGCTTGCGTTGCCATTCCTCTCGCTCTCGCAGCCCCCACTAGATCCTCCAACACCACTCTGGAGGACTCGTTTGATTATGTTATTGTCGGCGGTGGCTTGACTGGTCTAACTGTCGCAAGCCGACTCTCGGAGAACCCTTCCATCAGGGTGCTTGTCATCGAAGGTGGTCAAGACAACCACAACGACCCCCGAGTCTATGATGTCCGGACCTACGGCCAAGCGTTCGAGTCCGACCTTGATTACAACATGACTTCCACGCCCATCTCATGGAGAAACGGCACACAGCTTCCCATGGCTGCCGGCAAGACTCTTGGAGGTTCAGGCAGCATCAATGGTGCTAGTTGGACCAAGGGACCCAAGACACAGTATGATCTTCTTCCTCTTCTCATTGGCGACGAGTCATGGGGCTGGGACGGCTTGAATCAATACATGCTCGGTGCCGAACACTTCTATGCCCCTTCCAATGAGCTCGAGTCCAAGGGCGCCGACTTTGACGGCCACAAGCACGGTTTCAGCGGTCCCGTCAAGGTCTCTTTCGCTCAGGGAATGTTCGGCGGCATCAATCAGCCCGCTCTCAACGCTTCCGAGCAGGTCTGGGGGCTTGAGCATGTCGATGATGTGGCTTCTGGTATCGTGAACGGCGCAACCATCATCCCTAATATGGTACAGCCCGACGTCAGTCAGAACAGATCTTCCCCCTACACTGCATACATCCTCGGCGAACCTCAGTCTCGCGACAACCTCGTCATCTTGACCGGACACCGTGCTGTCGAGATCCGTTGGAACAACACTTGCACACAAGAAGAGCCTGAATGTGTGCTTACTGCTGACGGCGTATACTACCAAGCTTCTCGCGAGAGCGAGAGACTGTTCGTCAAAGCAAGTCGCGAAGTTCTCCTGGCTGCCGGCTCTATGCAAAGCCCTCAACTCCTTGAGCTCTCCGGTATCGGCGACCCTGCAGTCTTGAACAAGGCTGGTGTTTCAGTCAAGAAGTCTCTCATGGGTGTTGGCAAGAACCTTCAGGAGCAGACCAAGAACACGGTCACATACACACCAAAGTCCGACGACTTCGAAGGCTCCGGTCCATCATCCGCCATCGCGTTCCCCAACGTGCACCAGCTCCTTGGCAATGCATCCTCCGCCGTCCACGCAGAAACTCTTGCCGGCCTCGCCGAATACGCAGCCCAACTTGAAGCCCAGGGTCTCGTCGCCAGCGCCAATGCGACTCACCGAGTCCTGCAATACCAAGTCGAAAACCTGTTCAACAACAGCGAAGCCGCAGCCGAGATCTTCTTCACCCAAGCGCTAGCCACCGAAACCAGTGCAGCGACTGTTGGCGCAGATCTTTGGAACCTGATTGTACTCGCCAGAGGCACAATCCACATCTCCAGCAACGATTCTTTCGACTTGCCGACTGTTGAGCCATCATACTTTGGACATCCTCTGGACTTGAAGCTGCAGACATTGGCTACGAAGCAAGCACATGAGGTTTACAACACTGCACCTCTTGCTGAGATGATCAGTGATGTCACTCTGCCTGCTGAGGTGCCTAGCGACTATGCGGGCTGGGAGACATTTGTCAAGGATACGTTCACCTCTGTCTGGCACCCTATCGCAACGTTGAGTATGATGAAGGAGGAGTTCGGTGGTGTAGTCGACAACAAGCTGAAGGTGTATGGTATCAGCAACGTCAGATGTGTCGATGCGAGTGTGTTGCCTGTGCAATTGTCTGCGCATTTGAGTTCGAGCTTGTACGGGATTGCGGAGAAGGCAGCCGTTATGATTAGAGAGGACCAAGTTTGATGAAGTTATGAATGTTATGATGGGTGATGGAAGGTTAGAGAAATAGATAGATTCGAATAGATCAGAGTAATAATACGGCCATGCATACATACTCATATGTTTGTTCGAGTGATTACAAGATTGCGACGCCGTTGGGCGGACTTGCGACACCTCCGGGAACATGTATTGGCATACTGCTGAAGAAGAAGGAATATTTGTTCTTTTCCTTGCACTCTTTGGCCAGCTTATCCAAGTCGAAGATCTCGCCAATGGGAAGACCCCAACCAGCAAGCAACCACTCATGCAGCAGATAATCGGTATTCTGGCACGGCCAAGCTTCGAAACTCGGTTGGTCACCAGCAACAGCAGCAAAGCCCTTCTGCCAGATCCATCTCACCGTCTTCTCTGACGACTCGATACCAATGGCAGGAGGTGGATATGTCTCGGAAAGCTTCGTCCTCGCCTGAGTGTCCAGGACATCATATGCGCCCGTCCATCCCGTGCGAATGAACAGAATATCGCCTTCCTTGAACTCGACGGCCTGTTTCGTCGCAATCTCCTCGAGTACATCAACGGTGATAGGTGTGGTCTGGAAACAAGACTCGACACTCCAAACCCCTTTATCTTCAGCCCAGCTCTTGTAATCCAACAACACACCTCTACCCACCACACCGCCATTCTCGACCCAAACGTGAATGCCATTCTTCTCCGACCCCAAGACATCTTCATTGGTGCAGTCGTTGTAATATCTTTTCTCTTTCTGGTAGCCGTAGTGTCTGAAACCATCCCATTGCGAAGAACTCTGCGTGTTAAAAGTGACGGTGTCGTCGTTTACGGAGCGAGGGGCTTTGTTGATGATGTTGTGACCGAATGCGACGCGGTTGAAACATGGAGGCGACATTTTGTTCAAGGGCCAGTCGACCGAGATGCGAGTGCCGTGCTCGATCTCTTTGGATGCGGCGGTGGTGTTGGCGGGGGTGAGGAGGTTCAGCATGCCGAGTTGGTCGTTGGTGCCCCAGAGACCCCATGCATTGCCGTGGGGGCCATCTTTGCGTAGGGGTAGAAAGTCGAAGGAAGGACGAGATTTGGTCATGGTCAATTGGTGCTGGCGATGGGATGGACTTGATCGAGGGAGAGCTCGGCGCTGTTTTGTTGATGATGACGATGCGGGGTCGAGAACTCGCGCGACGGGGGTTTGTTTTCCCGAGCGGAAAAGAGAGCCGCTTTTCCGATCCACTTGTTGTGCTCCTCACCCTGTTCTTGATTTGCCCATCTCTCGCAACGACGACAGCACGAATTGTTGCGGTTCGAAGGTGCGCAAGGCAATCTCGATACCTATCCAGATGTCTTGGATCATAAGTATCAAGGATATTGCAGTCGTGGGTGATCGGACGCCGATGCTTCTTGTCAAGTACATTCTGACATGGAAAAACTTACACTTTCCAAATGGTTCACATGTAAAAGGAGTGATGTTCAGATGTGAGACCCACTTGTCACAATTCATCGATCACCTTTTTCTCCCCTAAGTCAAGCTCTTGCAAAATGACATTTACATGAGTGGAAACTACACGCGAATCTGCTGTTGGAATAAAGTGCATGGCGTCAAGGACCCTCACGCAGCTTTACGGATGGCTTGTCTCCCGCAAGAGTCAAAGCACCCAGATCGTGGGGCGCCATATTACTCGACCGCTCGAGGCTCTGCGAAGACTGTTTGCGCCATCGACAAAACAAGACTGACGAGGCTTGCCATGCATCTCTTGCAGTGCTTGCATATTTGCAATGCGACATCTTGTTCGCTGCGTCTGTTTAAGCATCTTCCAGGCTTCAACCTGCTTGGTGTTGTGCTGTAGAGTTTCCGAGTCGTCTGGACATGTCTCAGTCCCTTCTTCGCACTCCTTCTCGTCCTTCGTCTCGATTCATACCTCTCCGACATGAGCGTCATCCCAACACACTCTCACCGCACACCATCAAATCAAGCCACATCCATCAACTTTCACCGGCTTCCTGACCGTTCCTGACCCGACGCACCCACAAAGGGACTGCCGGAGGTACGTCATTCCAGATCTCGTCCGATAAAGTTGGGACCCCGATCCTTTGAGACGATCCGGAAACGGGTTTCGCTCCCCTCCGAGCAGCAAAAAGCCCTTTTTGTCACCAAAACGTCATCGATCCGCACGGCTTTTGTTTCCTTGTCGTCTTTTCCTTCTGTCTTCTCTCACCTTTCCATCGCGTGGGCCTCCGCGGCTTCAGCGAATTGGCAGCTTAGAAGTGATGATTTTGCGTCCGATGATATCATCACTTTTCACTAATCGCTGGCTTGACAATACATTTTCTCGACACCCTTTTATCGTATATAGGTAGGTCGTGCTGGTAATTCTCCTTTCTCCACCACTCTTGCTACACATCGACCTCGCCATACCAGGGTTTTACCTCGCATCCTATTCATAAAATGGCTCTCTTCAAGGACACCACCTTTGGCTTCCTTATGCGCAACATTTCCGGTGGCAGACTTTTCCCATACGAAGATTATTACAATGAAGAACTCCGTGAGAGTTGGTTCAACGCTGGACAGATCAAGGATGAAGAGTCCTCTGACGATGAGGAAAAGAGTGGAGCCAAGGGCAAATACCTGCTCATTGACTTCCTTGAGAACGACCCCGACGTAAGTCGCATTGGCAAACTACTTGCCCTGAATACGACCTAATTTGTTACAGAACCCGCTCAACTGGTCTACTGGCAAGAAGTGCTTTGTGACTTTCTGTCTCTGCTTCCTGACTCTCTCCATCTACATCGGATCCGCCATCTACACTTCTGGTCTACCATTCTTGACGGAGGCCTTCGGCGTCTCCACTGAGGTCGTTACCATTGGTCTGACTCTTTACGTTTTGGGCTACGGTATTGGACCTATGATCTGGTCTCCTCTCTCGGAAATTCCCCAGATCGGCAGAAACCCCATTTACATCGGCACCTTGGTTGTCTTTGTCTTCTTCAACTTCGGAGTCGTGTACGCAAAGAACATCGGCATGCTGCTCGCCTTCCGTTTCCTTACTGGTTTCTTCGGCTCTCCCGTTCTTGCTACAGGAGGTGCTTCGCTGGCAGACATTTTCCCTCCCGCCAAGCGTGCTTATGCTCTCTCCATCTACGGTATCGCCAACATCATGGGTCCCACCATTGGTCCTGTTGTCGGTAACTGGGCTGCTCAGTTCGAAGGCTGGACTTGGCCCATCTGGATCCTGATTTGGATTTCTGGCCCTTGCGTCGTCTTCTTGATCTTCTTCTTCCCAGAGACCTCGGCAAACAACATCCTTTACCGCCGCACCAACCGCCTCCGAAAGTGGCAGGAGAAGAACAACGGTCTGGAAGGCAAGCCTTACGACAAGATCAAGTGCCAGCCTGAAATTATGGGTGAAAACATGTCCGGTGCCGACATGGCCAAGATGACTCTCGTCAAGCCTTTCTCCCTCACTTTAACCGAGCCCATCGTCTTCGCACTCAACCTGTACATTGCTCTCATCTACGCTGTACTTTACTGCTGGCTGGAGTCAATTCCCATTGCCTTTGAACAGGTTTACGGATTCAGTCTCGGCATCACTGGACTCTGCTATCTCGGTATCTGTGTTGGTGGTCTCATCTGCATTCCTCCTTACTGGTACTACAACTACTACTACGTCGAGAACCGCTTCTCGGAGGATGGTACTCTTCGTCCCGAGATCAGACTGGAGCCTGCCTTGGTCACTTGCTTTGCTCTACCTATCTGTCTGTTCATGTTCGGCTGGACCGCTCGCGTGGATGTCCACTGGATCGTTCCCATCATCGCGACCGCCTTCTTCACCATCGGTGCCTTTGGTGCCTTCTCTGGCGTCCTCAACTACCTCGGTGATGCTTACCCTGCGGAATTCGCCTCCATCTCAGCCGGAAACGACTTTTTCCGCTCATGCTTCGGAGCAGCCTTCCCTCTGTTTGCCCGCCAGATGTTCAGCACTCTTGGCCTGAACTGGGGTAACTCTCTACTTGGTTTCTTGACCATTGTCTTCATTCCGGTCATCTTCGCCTTGTGGTGGAAGGGTGATAGATTGAGAGCTCGCAGCAAGAAGGCTACTCAAGAGTACTTGAGCAAGAAGGATGAGGGCAAGAAGAACAAGAACAATGATGGTGAGAAGAGCGATGACGAGAAGACTCAAGTTGGCAGTGATGAGGATAAGGAGAAGGACAACGCATAGAGGAAAGATGCCACTGACACGAGCGACGATATAGACTAATTTGTAATATATAACGATAACGACTGTACTTTTATTTGACAAGATACATCGCTGGCCCTGTCTCAACATGCTGGTGACCGAAGAGTTGTATAGGAACAGCCTTCCGAAAGACCAGGATTACGATATTAGCCGCTCGTACCGAGATTGATAGGGCTCTCTCCCCACACTGCCATTTTGAGTTGTTGCACGACTCGAGAGCTCCCATAGACCTGCATGGGAGCTCTCGAGTCGTGCAACAAGTCACGCTTTGTAGCTCGAACGAGCAGCCGAAAACCCATTAAAAATTCAATATTGGCGACAAGAAAATCAACAAAAGCGGATGCTGATGGAACAGGGGAGGTTCGCCAAGACTTCCGTCGCTTCTCCGAACCTGAGGCTGAAAAAACGTTTGAGCTGTCGATCGTCGTCATGCGGCTGCAGAAAGTTTATCGGCGACAGGTGCCGCTCGTCTGCAGCAAATTGCTTCCTTGGTCCTCTCGCTCTGGCCCGAATACTGTCGACTGTACTGTGAAGCGCTGCTGTACGACTTGCCACGGCACCATCAACCCATGTAGACGGTCAGGGAAGGCGCGACACTCTCTTTCTTCAGTTCGACGATTGCTTCGACTTCTCGGTCCCGGATAAGCGGAAACAACAGCGGCGTCATGTCGACTTCAGGCGCCTCGGACTCGGTGCAAGAGTGGCTTCGTCTAAGAGCTTTGGCAAGGTACGACAGGTGTGGAGGAGCATGAAGGAGTGCGAAGAAGAGGAGGAATGAGAACAAGCATGGAGAGGATGAGCCGAGTCAAGAGGAGGACAGAGCAAGAGCAAAGAGACAGAGACAAGAGGACAGAGGACAGGCAGTACCGCACGGCTGACACTCGTGGGCGCGCCACAGATACTTTGCACCAAACAACATCACCGCCGACCTCGTCAATGCCGAACGCAGCGAGCCCCTGCCACCAGAACTCGCCTCTTCCCCCCTCCTCACCGCCATCACGCAGAACGGCTGCCTGCGCATGAACTGCGACCGCGCCTACGTCTCGCTCATCGACTCGTCCACCCAGTACATCCTCTCCGAAGCCACCAGGACCATCTCGATCCGCGACAGTACAAAGTTCGTCGACCCACAAGACACCCTCTTCCTCGGCGTCCAGAGTCTGAACAAGGAATATGGCATCTGCCCGCAGTCCGTCGACATCTTCACCGACCGCACCGGTCGCCGTGCCATCAGGTCCCACGAGGTCGTCGCCAACACCTCCCGCTATGTCATCCGCGACTTGCGCCAGCTCGCCCAGTACAAGCACTGCCCCTATGTCGTCGGCTTCCCACACTTCGTCTCGTACGCAGAGGTCCCTGTTAAGAGCGCTTCCGGCCACATCCTCGGCACCTACTGCATCATGGACAACAAGATCCGCGAAGACTTCTTCAACGACTCGACAATCGACATCTTGAACGACATTGCTGCTTGTGTGAGCGAGCAGTTCGAGCTCCACGCCATCAAGCAAGAGTCTCTGCGAGGGGTACAGATGATGAGGGGCTTGTCCGAGTTTATCGAGAGCAGGAGATCAAGAAGAGACAGTGTCGGAGCCACAACAAGACGTTCCTCTTCAAACAGCCAACACAGCTTCATCGACTACCTGGATCTCCCACCTGCCCAATCGGATGCGACACTGTCACCCAGCCCCTTGCTCTCCGACAAGCAGAGCCCGAATGACACCCCGATGCTGGACGTTACTCCGTCAACTTCCATGTCCGACCTCTCATCCTTACCCAGTCCCAACATCGCTCTGGATGAAGTCAAGTCTTCAAGCACTGCTCAACCCTTGTCGGCCAGTCAACCGCTGAAAGCCATCTACTCTGGAGCTGCGAACCTCATCCGAACTGCTATGGATATCGAGGGCCTGATGTTCTTGCGCGGCTCTGCCGAAAACACCATCAACGACTTTGCAAGCCAGCCCTTGGACCGCACCTCAACAGCAAACGTCAAGCCCAACAGCCGAGTCACATCCTCGATCTGCGAAGTCCTTGGAGACTCTATCGTACCCGGGGGTTCCGATCTTGGCTCACCTCAGCAGCCATTGGCAATCAACGACGCTTCCCTCAACTACCTCATCCGGCACTTCCCTCGGGGCTGCGTCTTCGTCGCCGACACTCAAGGCAATCCCATTTTCGAGAAGGAAGGTGCTTTCATTGCCCAAACTTATACTCATCGCACATCGTCCATAGCCGTCGAGGTCTCTGGCCAGCTGCAATCGCTGATTCGAAAGGCGGGATCTCTGATCTTCCTTCCGCTATGGGACAATGTAGAAGATCGTTTTATTGTTGGCATGCTGGGCTGGTCAAGCAATCCCACCCGTGTGCTTGGGGAACAGGACATGACGTGCCTGTCAGCCTTCGGAAACACCTTCATGACCGAGATTGCCAGGACCGAAATGACAGAGCTGGCACGAGCAAAGTCTGACTTCCTCTCGTCCATCAGTCATGAGCTTCGTTCACCACTCCATGGAATTCATGCTGCCGTCGACCTTCTCCAAGACCCTCAAAACGACTCCAAGGCTGAACTGGTTGAGATGATTCAAAGCTGTTCTTCGACACTGCTCGATACTCTAAACCATGTCCTTGACTTTTCCCGAGTCAACAAACTCACTGACGACGAGCCCCACCCGGATACGCTTTCCTGTGGCGAAACACAAGAGCTTGCCCAAAACGCCTTTGGAGATTACAGTCAAGAGTATCTTTGCGATCTGGTTCTAGGAGTAGTCGAGGGATTACACTTCGGTCAAGCCAAGCGAAAGGCTACTTATAACAAGATGCAAAACACGCCTATCGGTCAATCTGCAGGCCCCGACTTCTCCTTGAATTCGGCCCTGCTTGTCGATGGTGCCAACAACAGCTCATCGACCACAGCTGGACCAACTGTTGCAGTTTATGTTGACATTGAGAGCCGAGCAGACTGGTGCATGATGCTTTGTGCTGGCGCCTGGAAACGGCTGGTCATGAATCTCTTCGCCAATGCTCTCAAGTACACGAATGAGGGTTTCATTGAAGTTGCGTTGAAAGTTATCAAACACCCGGACAATCCAGTCAAGCGCACTGCCCATCTTATGGTGAAGGACACCGGCATTGGAATGGCTCCCGAGTTTGTGCAGCGCAGCCTATACCAGCCTTTCGTCCAGGAAAACCCCATCGCTGACGGGACCGGGCTTGGACTCAGCATCGTCAAGAAGATCATTCAGGACTTGCAGGGTACCATTGACGTACAAAGCACACAGGGCGTTGGAACTCGCTTTGATGTGCTTGTACCAATTCCAGATTATGACGAAGCAAAGCACCCATCTCTGCCCAATGGTGGCGACAGGTTGGACCCGAAAGCGATACTGAAGGGTCGCTCTATTTGCTTGCTCTCGCCCTCGAACAAGCCTGACCTCAATTCCTCACCTGCACAACTGGACTTGCAAATGAGACGAACAGCAGCAATGCACTCATGTGTGCAGTCCATTACGCGGCAGTGGTTTGGTATGGATGTCATGACTTGCGGCAAACTGGAAGACGTCACCGCAGACATCGTCATCGCGGAAGAGTCGCTCATTGCCAACCTACTTGCGACAGATCCTGAGCTCTCGACGAGACTCGGCAAGCAACGCCTGATTCTGGTTGATGCCAATCCTGGCAAGAAGCTTTTGTCGAATGCTGTCATTCTGCCGTACCCTATTAGTCCAAAGGCACTTATTCGCGCCCTCTCTGTCAGCTTGACTGAGCCTCAACATCTTTCACTCGAAAGCGTTGTTGTATCGGATCCTATGACGACGACACCATTGCCTCCAACCACGACCGCGTTCAGTCCAGATCTTGAGCCATCGTTGAAGAAGGCCAAGAACATCACCACAATCGCGACGGAGACCACAGCACCACTGAAAGAGGACATCACTCTTGCACAAGACCAACAGCACTTCCTCCTTGTCGACGACAATGCCATCAATCTCCGTCTTCTGAGCACCTTTATGAAGAAGCTTGGCTTCTCTGCTGAGACCGCCGTCAATGGACTGGAAGCTTACGAGAAGTTTAAATCTACGAAGTTCACCACAGTTCTGATGGACATCAGTATGCCTGTCATGAATGGTTTCGAATCAAGTCGCGCAATCAGAAGTCATGAGGCTTTGCAAGGACAGCTCAAGCCTGCACGGATCATTGCGTTGACAGGACTTGGGTCAGAGGCTTCGAAGCAGGAGGCAAAGATGAGTGGCATTGACGAGTTCCATACAAAGCCTGTGAAGTTCGGTGCTTTGAAAGAGTTGTTGCAGAGATGATGATATCTGCCACGACATGGCGCATCGATTCGATGCGATATCCACTCTCTTCCAGTCGGTCCCTGCATGGTGCGACATTGCCAACAGGCTGTCAGGCTTACCTTGATTTGAAGAAAGGAACTCATCGAGGATCCAATGCGAAAGCAGTTTCGGTGCATATCGACGGCAGAGGCACGGGACTTTGGACCTCCGGCAGCTTGGGAGCGGTTTCTTGGCAGACATCATGTCTACCCTTCTGTCAGGCTCCCCTCACTTGTTACTATCTGGACTTCAACACATGACTGCTGCCTCGATACCCAGCCCTGGAAACCGAACAGAAGTCCTCAGCCGCATGCAAACGATGGGATCAGGAACCAACACCAGTCTTGAATTCTGTCCATTCATCGACGTCGAGCTCTCCATCACCCCTTCAACCCACAGCTTCACCCAACCTAGCCCGCCGATCCTTACAATGGTATTGACCTCTCGCGCCACCAGGCCTATCACTTTTTTCACCTGGGATACCCCTTTACACTTTAATCGAGCGCTTACCAACAACGGCGTCACCATCACTGATATTGCAACCAACGAACCCGTAAAAACAACACGCCTCTTGGTGCAAAGAGTAGCCATTAACCGCATCCGTGGCTCTTTTGACGAAGAGCTCTATCTTACCCTCCTCCCCAACATCCCCGTCACCCTCTCGAGACCTTTTGGCAGGGGCAATTCGGGCACAGTCAAGCCATTGCCCAAGTCCATCGTACAGAAAGGTTGGGAACTCGATGACCAGGGCAACTCAATGAAGATTCGCAGATCTCAGAGTGCGACTGGAGTTGATGGATTGGAAGCCGGGAAGGAGTATCGCGTCGGTTTGAATATGGAGTTGCTTGAGAAGTGCAAGTGGAGCTTTGCGACTAAAGATGAAGTATTGGTTGATCGGGGAGACAAAGGCCCATCTCCATCTGATTATGCTTGGGAAAAAGGGGCATTGGACTTTAGCGTTGTTGAGACTATGATCAAGGTTGTAGAGTGAGAAGGTGGTCAAGTATGCTTGACTGCTTTGTAAGGCTACCATGTTTTCGGTACTCAAGCAGAATTTGATATCGCCGTCTCAGCCCGGAATGCTACGAGATCCAAGTCACAACCAATTTCCTCGGCCACGCCTTGCTCAATAGCAACCTTTATTTCTCCTCTCTGCAACCACGTCCTTAAACTACACGTATCGTCAACATAACCTCCGAAGGCTTGATACTGACCCCCTCCGGCGGCATCGTCTTTGGTTTGTTGGTGTATGCGACATTAAAGGTGCTGACGCCGGAGGACGGATGTGGGATTTCTCTGTGGGGAGCGACCGTGCAAAAGGAGGGGTCGCAGAATGGTGTGTACCCTTCCCAGGCCGGAGGCCTAGGAAGGAGACGAAATGGATCAAGGATAGGGAGTTGGCGAAGATACTGTAAGGGTGGACTGAAGGATCTCTTCAACATTACTCAATTCGGTTGAAGTTCAATCCATTCGGTCTGCTTCAGGTCTGTTACGATATCCTGATGGCTGGAACCGTCGTGCAAGCAAACTGCGACCTATACCAGAGTGGGCGGACGCGGTGGACCCTGTGTTTTCTTGGCCAAGAGATTTGGCCGCTCGGGAATGAAAACACGCCTGCCTTGCTCCTGGTCACCTGTGAGACTTGCACCACGATTTCTTGATCACCATTCATCTCCGCCTTCGTACGATTTTTCATCCTGTATCGGCGCATGCTTTAATTCATTAACATCCATGTGAGATCATCGCGAGCAGCGAACGCAGAGATGGCCGCTTCAGTGGCCGACGAGGTTGAGCCTCTCGACATTCAGAACCTAGCCATCAACGATACCACATTCAATCGCCTCTTCACAAGACTCGCACTAAAGACTTGGGGAAGGTTGTACAAGTCTGATGGCTTTTGTAGCCCCATATCGAGAAAGAAGATAGTCAAGACTGGCCCTTACGTTCATTTGACCGAAGCCGCGACCATGAGGTACATCGCCGAAAATACATCAATCCCAGTACCGAGAGTGCATTGCGCATTTGCTCACAAAGGTCGCTCTTTCATCGTGATGGAGCGTATCCATGGGGAAGAGATACCCGCCGCTTGGAATCGGCTTGGAGAGGAGGGGCGAGCGAAAATCTTCGCACAGCTCAAGGGCATGATCGAGGAAATGAGGTTTTTGGAACCTCCGCCGGGCACTGGAGTACAGAGTTGCGTTGGAGGCAGTCTCTATGACTCACGAATGAACAGAAACGAAAATCGCTTCGGCCCGTTCGCGACCATTCAAGACTTTCACATCTGGCTTCGAAAAGGCTTTCGCTCCACCGACCGTACACAATCTAGCAATCTGGAAAGCTCTGAAGAGAAACAGCTGGAAGAAATGGAAGCTATGCAGGATGGTCCATGGCCACACCCTGTTTTCACACATGCTGATCTCAACCCATCCAACATCTTGGTTCGAGGCGAGGAGGTTGTAGGCATCATTGATTGGGAATTTGCAGGTTGGTATCCGCACTATTGGGAGTACACTTCCGCATGGTTTGGAAACCTGGTCAGGACTGGTTGGCAAGATTGTCTGAGCCGCTTCCTCGAGACGTTTCCCGCAGAGTTCGAGATGGAGAAAACACGAAACAAGTGGTGGGGTGAATTCTGATTCATCCCCTCTCTCGATGCGACGCCACCATACCCAGTTAAGTCCTCGACAAAACAACGTTTCAGACAACTCGAACTCATGGAACGGTCTCCTTCTCTTCCAGCATATCCCACATCGGTCTGGGTTTAGCTATGATATCCTCTTGCTGGTATCTTCCCGCCGCAGTCTTTTGAGCCACATAATCCCTGGCGGTCCGCTCGATCTTCTCCCAACTCAACTGGGCGGTCCCAACAACTTGTCCATCTTTTTCCAATTCTCCCAATGCATTCTTAATCC
This sequence comes from Aureobasidium leucospermi, assembly GCA_019775405.1. Classification (NCBI taxonomy): domain Eukaryota; kingdom Fungi; phylum Ascomycota; class Dothideomycetes; order Dothideales; family Saccotheciaceae; genus Aureobasidium; species Aureobasidium leucospermi. The sequence goes on along the minus strand of JACWFU010000030.1, from coordinate 22,444 downwards.
AGGTTCGGCATCTCCACTCAGGGTCATTCTGGATAACAGGCAGGTTCTGCAGAATCCGTTCAAGTCTTTCAACGTCTTCGACTTTGGCGATCATGATACGTGCGAGCAGATTGTTGGTGAAGCGAACATTCTTAAGGTCGGCTTTCTCGTATTGCCACCCGACGTGGGGAGGGTTGGTAACATGGTAGCGTATGCCTGGAACTACTTTGGAGCTTTCCTTTTTCGGTCCGACGATGAAAGCCCAGTGGTATCTGCAGACAGTCAGTTGTCACGATGTCCACTGCATACACTCCATTCGGCCAGGATTCCTTACTTGCGCTCCTCGCTGTTGGAAACACCACTTGGGTACAGAGCAACATACAGGCGTGGCTTTCCGGAGGGCATCTGACTCAAAGACAAGTTTGATTACAGGTTTCGCCAGTCGAAATGATCATTTTTAAGGCCCAAATGTGGACATCGCATGGTTGGACGCTGAGACGAACACCTTATGTATCTGCTCCTAGGACAAAGGTATCTGTGGCTAAGCATCCTCATGAAACACCAACTGCATAATAGACGCCAGACTGCTTCATAAGAAAGGCTTTGCTCCAGCGAATCGCGACGTAGTACGTTCTTTGTAGCGCTTATGCCGCGCTTTGTCCTATCGCATTGATGACAGTTTGGTCATCCTAGGTGACTCACTTTAGAGATACAAGTCCCCTTTGTTGTCGGTGATCACTAGAGTACCAGGCTTAAAAGTTTGTTATAGATAATGACCAACACATCAAACAGTCCTACGTCGCGCCCAGGAGGCTAATTACGCGGTTCCACGTGCTCGTGCTCGTGCAGTTTGCTCTTTCCTATTAATGGCTAGGCTTGCGAGATGCTTTTGTTGAGCTACGATACTTTGCATCAGGATAGTCTGGTAGTCACTTTTCTTTTGTCAAGGAAAGCAAGATCAAATCATTCTTAGTTGCGCTCGCAGACGAATGATCAGGCAACACGATACTGTGCCCTACCTGCGATAAGGGTATCAGGCACCCGAATTCTTCGCCTCGTGTAATCGAATCGGCGAATCACAACGCTACTTACACCTTTCTCTTTGCAACTCCATGCGTAGCTTTACTCGAGATAGCTCACTATGACTGCGCTTACTGAAACCACAAGTCTCTTGCCTCCACGCGACACGGAAAATCAGCCAGCAAATATTCACGAAGCCGCAACTCGAAGTCTCAGCAAAGATGCCGACATCTTCACCCGTGCCGGAAAGTTCACCATCTTGCTCGCAGGGATTTTCACTGTGATGTTCCAGTTCGCCGACATACTCCGCTTCGCACCCTCCATGCGCCTCTTTGAACTCGGATACTGCAGACAATGCTATCTCAAGCACAACCAAGATTTCATCGACGCCGGTGGAAATGTGTCCGAACATCTTTGCAAGATAGGAGAAGTCCAGGAACAGCTTTCGCTGCTGAAGGCATGGCTTGGTAGTACTTCGGAAGGCGCTGTTGGTGAGAGTGGTCCTTTTCCACGATGGAAGTTGTGGCGACTGATAAGGATCAGGGCTTCTGTTGGTCATACCGTACGGTATGTTGGCTGAAGTCAAAGGCGGTCGATTTGTCGCAGGTCTCAACTTGATCGGGTATGCCCTTTCGAGTGTGTGGATTCTCATAGTTTGTAAGTTGTTTCTTGTCTAGCTGTTACTTCTTCGAGAACAAAGACTGAATAACCTATCAGCCTTCTGCTGGAACGTCTTCCCGATCAACGCAATTGTGGTATCCCCATTGCTCAGAGCTATTGGTGGTGGCGCACCTACATCTTCCGCCGTGATACTTGCAACTGTTGCAAATGCAGCGCCAACATCAGAGAGGTGCGTATCTCAGCTCATACCAGACTTACCCAGGGCTGACATGCTATCGATAGGTCAACAGTCTTCTTCCTCATGGGGGCTGCTGAGCTCGTTACGGAAATGATCATGCCCTTGATCAGCGCTGCCTTCATGAGCAAAGGTTTCATATACTCACTTATCATGCTGGGTTTTGTGTTTGAAGCTCTTGCCTTGATCGCAGTCTATGCGATCCCTCTCGATACAGTGAAGAAGTCATCGACCGAATATCAAGAGATTGACCAACAGGAGAGCCAAGATCAACAATCAGTCCTCCCGGACGCCGATGACGCGCCCAAGAAAGGACTGGCACATCTTCCCCACTCAGGGTCATTCTGGATAACAGACACATTCTGCAGAATCCGTTCCAGTCTCTCACGCGCACGGGCTAGCTAAACCTCTCCTTACGCCGCCCATAGTATCATTTCGAAGCTTTTATCTAGTGCTTACATCCATACCCAACGGCCTCACGCACTAATTTAGCCTTGCTCAATGGTCTGGTATCCGGCAGTAGATCGGCTCCGCTCATGTCTACGTCGTCCTGGACAAGGCGTTTGGTGAGCACCTTCTGACTCTTCGCAATAGCATCCAAGTAGGCGGCCAGTCTTACACCAGCCCTAGCAATCTGGAGTTCGACAACCGAGATAGCCGAGGCGTAGTAAGCTCCGCTGAGGTCGACGTCCTCAACCGCGGCTTGGCCATTAGGCATGACGGTGGAACACACGTAGGCGTTAGCCTCAGAAGCCCAATCAAGAGCGGTCGTGACCGGATCAGTAACGTCCAAGCCCTTAGTCCAGCTCGCGACCTGGGATGCGTAGATGCCGCTCTTGGTGGCAGTGTTGAGGGTTTGAGCCCAGGCTTTGGCATCGGAGAGAGAGTAACCGCCGACGAACTTCTCGGGGATCTCTGTATCCCAGATGTGGTGCAGGTTGGTTGAGGCCCCGGCAAAAGTGACGTCGATATCGTTGCCACCGATATCGAGGGCTTCGTCGTGCAGAGGCTGGTGAATGTCGCCGACAAAGTGAACGAGGAAACGGAGCGCGTGGTTGACCTCGGTGTTACTCAGAGTGGTGGAAACGACACGTTGAGTGTAGTTTGCAATAGCACTAAACAAGAGAAGCAAAAAGATAACATCAGCCGCTAGAATCAGACAAGAGGTACGTCTTGTAGACCCACCTGACAATACAGCCTTTCGCTCCACAGTCGCGATCATAGTCCACACTACACGACGACGGTGGACTATCTTCTGCGTCGATGAAGTGGAACGGGGCGCTGAAGGTTCCAGCAGCAGTGTAGCGGTAGGTATCAGCCCACGCGGCGATGCCCGCCAGGTAGGAAGTGCTAGTGTTGTCTAGAACACCCTGAGCCCAGGAGACCGTGTGCGCGGCCATGCGGTCCTGGGCAATGAAAGCCACGGTTTCATGGCCCAAAGTGCCCCAAGCGTTGGCGACGGGGAGAGCTGCGCTGAGCACGGCGGCAAAGGTGCGAATGTGAGGCATGCTGAAAAGGTATGCTGGAGGAGGAGATGTATGATGGGTTTTCACCGCTCGCATTCACCGCGCTGAGCCCACGTCTTTATACTTTGACTTGCAACGCATGTCTGATCTTAGGAGTTCGCCTGCTCGCTCTCCTTGCCAGAGTTTTGATCTTCTTTGCATAGGATACACGCATGACAACGTGGCAATATCAAGACTGATGTTTGAGTTGTACTTCGTGCCTGCCCAAGGCGGACGGACTCGTAGCTTGCAAACACCATCTCCCGTGCTAAGATAAGTGGTCTGACCAATGACCTTCCTGAAGCAGCCAAGTGACGCGCCGATCTGCATGCGTGCACCGAGGCTTGATTGTGCTTGGCTGGAAAGATATGCTTGATTGTTGCTTAGCTAAGAAGATTGGCGGGTCGAGGTGTGATAGATTTGTCGTCTTGGGTGTTCGGTATACGCCGTAGTATGAACGTGCGTGAGGAGATTAGCTGATTGCACTTCTACACCGCTGCTATATACGAATGATAGCGGAGCGGAGGTCGCCTATCTCACTTTCAAGATACCCCAAAACTACTACACATTTAACGCTAGACATGAGCGCGGCATGATAGGATACTGGGAGCAGCATGGAGTCGAACAGAGACGCAGGGGTTGTGCCGGAAGCTACTGATCATGTTACCAAGCGTGAAGCAGATTCTTCGACAGGTTTTCTGCTTCCATGTAAACAAGATTGACTTTCTTCTGGCTGTGACAAGTAATCTTTGTCTCATTGCTGGGTCGCTTGGCATGGGCATGGCAGACAGCGTACCCATCTTCTTCCTTGGTACCTGCACTCCATAAATCCCTTCTACTGCACAAACTAACAGTGAACCCAGGCCTCATGGTATTCACATTCGGATGCGGCTGCCGAGCAAGGTTCCAGTCCCTACTCAGTTCTTTTGTTGAGCGCAAGGATATGACTCAATTATACACGATTGTTGCTCTGTTTCATGGGATTGGATCAATGATGGGTGCTGTTCTAGCCAATGTGGGTTTGACTCAGGGTATCCACTGAGGAGGCACGTGGCTGGGTCTGCCATTTTTCCTTGCTGCAGCTGCATATGGCATCTCATTTGTGGGCATTTTCGTGGCTCGTAGATAAATGGAGTCTGCTTTTGTAACGGAAACCACAGTCGGGTACATGGGTGTTCGGGCTGACGGAACTGCTCACTCCTCGTCGCATTTCCGGCGATACATCAAAGTTCCGTATCCAAGGGCATCGAACCCTCCCGAGTTCGGACCGTAGTTACCGCCACCTCCTTCCACGCCGAGCTCAGTGTTCCGATTGACGTAGTCACGATATGCTGCACTCCAAGATGCATTCAAACCTTTGACATCCTCATAGTGCGCAACGAGCAATTCAAAACCAGGACGTATGTCACCACGGCTCTTGGCTGAGACGTTGGACTGGATGCCTTCGAAGCTGTCGTACGCGGTGTATGGTACTGTCTGATTGACATTGTACTTTGCAGAATATTCAGCGCTGCAAGAAGTATGTCAGCAAAAGAGGGAAGTGGAAGCAGATGGGGCGGACTTGCGCGTTCAAGATCATGTTTCCGTATGTCGCGAACAGATCGTTGCCTTGACTGAATCCTTGCTGTGCAATTACACCGAGCAGTGCAAAGTCAAGAGTCGCATGTCCTTGATCTCTCCCTGCTTCTTGGCCTTGCGAGAGGGTCTTTCCCGTACCCTTTTCGGTGAAGTTGGCGACTGCGAAGTTGGGTAGGGCACCATTTCCAGCACCAGTCAAGAAGTATTCTGTGGCGTAGTCGTACATTGTCTGATTGTCCGTAAAGATTCCAACAGCCATGAGATTTGCGATGTTGCACAGATCCCAGTTGGCGTAATAATGCCCATGGAACTTGGAAGTTGGGTTGCCGTTGTGTTTCTCTAGAAACGAAAGACTCACGCTCGCAAAGATGTCCGTGAGCATGGTTCCGAAGTCATGTTGGCTTGAGATGTTCCATCCAGAGTAAGAGCGCATTAGTTCTGCAGCGTTCGCGAACTGATATCCATATAGTCCCGCTGCAAGGTACAAATCAGTGCTTCCTTGGAGACCCTTGAGGGTCGAGCTGTATGCATTCAGAATGCGAACGGACGCATTGGCGAAAGTATCATCGCCTGTAATGAGCCATCGCAGGGCAAGTTGGTAAGCGGCAGCAGCATCGTTGTACGCAGATCCATAGTTCTCCGCATATCCAGATCCTCGGATGATGTATTCATGCGCTGAGGGCTTCCAGGTGGAGTGCGAGCGGCCGTTCTGGGTGAGAAGTTCAAAAGCAGTGGACCATGGTTCATCGCCTGCAGTGACGTGATATTTGACACGGGCAATATCGTCTGCAGTATGCAAAGCTCCGGGATGAACGAAGGCGGCTGCGGCGCCAGAAAGAAGCAGAATCAGTAGCATGGCCGCGCAAGGAGGTTTGCGAGGATGATTAGGACGAAGTGCAGACGGTGCAAAAAAGCGACATGGTGAGAGCTTTTGACAATTACAACAAAACCCAACAAGCCCTACCTTGAGGGTCAATACGAGGCCAAATAGATCCACTCAAATATAACTGTTGCAAAGCAAAGATAGTTCATAATGAGGGCCATGCCCCTGACGAATCTCGACAGGAGCCGTTGCAAGACGTTGATTTGACCCTTGCGGCAGCAACGGAGATCGACTCCAGGATTGCGCCGGAGGAACGAATGTCCTGGATGCGCCATCTTAAAGATCTTATTCAAAGAAGCGACATGGGAGAAGTCGTCCTTCCTCTTCGAGAGACCATGAATAGGGCGCACCAAGGACGGATAAGGTTTGCGCTATCAGACACTTGTCCGCATCGACCTAGAGAACGTTCGACCGACAGCATCGGCCTTCGACAGGGTAACAAAAGATCATCGGGGTTATTAATGCATTGGAGAATCTACTTCTAGCATGACTGAGACATGCGTCTACGCGTCTGCCTCGACAGTAGCATGTCCACCGACCTCTAGCTCACTTAGCATCTGCGTTCCAACCACCTTCCCTGCTGCATCGAAGAAAATCGCGGCCACAGCCTGGACGCCATGAATCGGTTCGTACTTGTACTGCTTTTTTTGTACCACTTTGCCACCCCTAGTCAATGTGTCTTCATGGCCGGTGAACGTCATGTCTTTTGCGTATGAACCCACGACCTTGGTTCTTGAGACACGTCCGTCATTGTCGAGATCTTGCTCGATGATGTCGCCATTTTGCTCAAGGATGCGGTTTGTGTGTGAGTTTCCTGAGAAGTCGTTGACCGAAAAGAGGATGTTGTCGTCGATAGCAAAGGAGCGCTTGACACTTGAGCTAGAGCTAGAGTTGGAGTTGGAGCCTGATCCGTCATCTCCAAGAAGACCACCAACAGCATCAGTGGTCTCACCAACAATGTCACCGACTCCTTGACCAAGAGTCGCGATGATAGGGTTGAGATCGAGAGACCCCAAGACATCGTCGACCATCTGCACGAGATTATCTAGTCGTGCCTCGAGCAGAACTTTCGCCTTGACATCTTGAATGAGAAGATGGACACGTTCAATCGAAAGGTCGACGCCGGCGTTGAACTGCAGAAGTTCGAGTACTTGGAGGTCGAGGTTGACTTTGGCAGTCAGATTATCGACTTCGATCTCGATCGTCTCGACTGATAGCGATGCATTGAGGAAGACGTCGGGGTCAGGGTAAGTGACGCTGGCATTTTGACGGGTGTTGTCGGTAGAATAGATGACCGAGTCTTCGTCGCCCTCCAACGTGAGATTGTAGCCGACATAGCCAGAGTCTGACGTAGCAGCCGAGGTTGTCAGGCTCATGCCAAAGGCCAGGAAGCCATAGAAAGCGAGTGACAGCATGTTTGCGGTAGGTGACAGTGTCAAAGAGGCAAGCTGAGAAGAGTCGCGACTTGAGAGTTGGGAAGGGAGAGACAGTCTGTACTGTCCTTGGTACCAGCGAGAAGTTCCAGGTCCCGGCACTTGTACGTCTGAAGAGTTGCCAACTATCCGGGTACAGTCTCGACGATGGGTCGTAAGAGAACCAAGCGCAGTGCGACGCGGCTGGTCAAGGTCATCTCTGAGCGGGGGACAAGTGTTGCGCCACGGCAAGTGACAGAAGATTGCGACTTGAGATGACAGAAGTTTAACAAGTAAGCGAACACAAAATGGTTGTTGATGAAACACGCTGCCGTCGATCTGACCGAGCCGTCCGGAGAGCTGAGTTTTCATTGGCTTCGCGGACCGTCGTCTCACACTAAAAAGCAGGACCATGAAGTCAGCAATAGCGACTCGGCCGACTTCTTGATACCTTTCCCAGGAACCGAAATGAGTTACAATGTACGATTACTTGACCCGTGAGTTGACCGACGTAAGTGGTTTGAACACTCGAAACTTGGTCCTGGAAGAAGTCGCAGAATCGCCCGACATTCTCGAGACTTGACTTCTGACTTTCTCATCACACTCTTGACCTTGTCGCCTATTGTCGCCCATTGTCGCCCAACCTCTTGATACTGCTTGAATCATCGCCGAGTAGTCATGACTTCCTGGAAAGTGCCTCGTCTTCTTGCGATTCTCTCAGTAGCTATATTCTTGGTTCTACACGTATCGGCACAAACTGCAGCATCTTCTGCATCGGCTACAACAGCACCTCGAACCATCACATCTGCACGGAACAGTACAACAAGCACGAGCTCTCGTTCAAACGCGGCTACCTCAGGCGCAGCTCCAGATGTTTACCTCAACGTTCCCGAGCTTCATGTCGGTCGCATTGAACTCACTGTCGACAAGTTGAGTGCAGACTTGAACTTGAATGCCAAAGTTGCCAATCTGGTTCAACTGAATGCCGGCGTGCAAGTGTCAGTGGAGAAGGTCAATATCACCATTGCAGAGGTTGATGCTGAAGTTGAACTGGTGATCAGACTGGGTATGTGATGAATGCGAGCCGTCACACAGCAAAGCTTGATACTGATTGCACTGCAGGTCATCTTGTTGACATCGTCGGCCGTGTTTTCGATTCGTTGGATCTGAATCCGCTGTTGATTAACACAATTAGCAATGTCACGAGTCTTGTCGGAGAAGTAGTCGGTGATGTCGTTGGAGCAGTTGATGGTTTGCTTGGATCAATTACGCAGGGCGGCAAGACTTTGAACTTTGTTGTGGACAACCTTGGAAACATTGTTCAGGAAGTGGGAGGAGTCAGCTCGATTGTCGGCGACTTCACCAAAAACATGACCGAGACAGGTGTCGCAAAGAGTGTTGGACAAGGACTCACGCAGAAGGAGTACTCATACTCGCCTCTCAACGCGCTGGTGGATATTGTGTTCAATTCTGCTGGTCAGGTGGTACAGGCTGTTGTTCAGAAGAAGAACAGCGCAGGCAGCAGTAGCAGTGGATTAGGCGGTGGCTCGAACTCGACAGTCTCTGCCGCTGCTGCTTCACTCAGACGTTGATTTGCTTGTAGATTCGAAAGAAAATATGGTATTGGTGAAGCTCAACTTCGCGGACAGTTCACATGGACCTGAAATCACCTCGTGGCCAGATCAAAGTCGCGATTCGCGGCGGATTTGAGAACGCTCTCGCTCAGTACTCTTCGTATTCCTCCTGACCCCATTTGTTGTATTTCTCGTGAAGGCTCTGTCGAACTTGTCAGCAGATTACTCACACTTGCTTCAAAAGACTTGCTCCAACGTACCCTGGGCAAATTGACGTTGGGTACGATCACTGTGTTCAAAGCTGAAGGTGCATCCTTGACCCTTGCTTCTTTGCCGGGAGTTGCTCGCGCGTGGTAGCGGTATTTCCCAGTACTGCCTTCGGCGCCATCTTTCCATGGCTCTGTGCCTTCGATCTTGGAGACTTTGGTCTCGCCAGTGATGGCCGCCCAGAAATGAGGTTGGTACCATCCATAAGCGCCGACTGTAGCTGCCGTGAGGATGTAAAGAACCTGGCAACATGAAACAAATATTAGTTGACGAAAAGAAGAGCAGACATAGCTTTGAAACATAGCATACGTATAGTTCAGGATCTTTTCTTGCCTCCCTGAGCAATTTCTTGTGCTCAGGTCTAGGGTCTCTATGAGTCAAATGCTCGCTGAGTCTTGCTCCTGATTGACCGGCGTTCACGCCAGATTCTCTCAACGACCTGGTCACTTGGAACATCGGATTGAAGAAACGTCTCGACATGATGGGTCCTGGTAGAGCTGGATACTGTAGGATGTCTTGGATTCTTGTGCGACAAAAGCAAGAGCAAGTGTAAGAGAAACGCAGAAGCAAGATGGGAAGTCTTCGATCAGGTGAGATCTCTGGAAGCCGTTTCGTTCTTGTGGTGCACGACAGTCAAGTACAGAGTCGCATTACTCAACGACGGATGAGATATGACAATGCTCATGCCCTTTGGCACGATGGGACGACCTACGACGTTTTGAATCGTGGTATCATGGGTGAGTTGATGCAAAACCAGCGAGCCTGATGCTTGCATACACGAATGAGTGTGAAGAAGGAGTGTATACAAAGGAACAATCTGCCTCTGACGAATATCTGATTGTAATGTTACGATATTCTGCGTCACGTCTTGATATCTTCTGGGAAACCCGTTAGAGCACGTCATGAAGAGATGTTCCACTACCTGAATGGACACGAGACTGGAGTTTCCAAAGGGAAGGGGTACCCGATGGATCTCATGATTTCCAGATGTATGACGGTCGCTTGACGAATGCCTGAGATGTCTGAGCTCCTTCGACCAAGTAACGACATGGACGAGCTGGAAGCTGGATTTTGAAAATTCGCAGAGGCTGTTGCAAGGAGTAAGAATGACGATGCTTGGGTTGAGAATGAGGGCGAGTCCTTGGGTAGCAAAGGGCAAAGTTGATGGTCGAGTCCTTGGGGCTGCAAGTTCACCAACGCGTCATGTTCGAGGACCGTGGACGAGTCTGCGTCGCGTCTCGCAAGCTTCCGAGGCTGCGACTTTGCGACTCTACAACTCTCTTGTTCACGCGCACCAAAGTCTTGCGCAATCGCCGTCAACAACTCTCAATCGCATGCTCTGCCTCAGATCGTCGGCCATGTCCCGCCAACGTCGCATGATTTGGCGCTCGCCGTCGCTGCCCGCCACGCCCTGACCGACGAGTCTCGCCCACCGTTGCTCTGTCGCCGAAGCATCTCACAGCTTCCTCGTCTGGCACAACCTTTGCGACAACATCTCGCCCTGCTACCCCCCTCGACTTCTTGCTGCTCGCAGCATTCTGTCTTGTCGCGTTCACAGCTGGACTGTCGCCCGTCGCAATCTGCCAACCCACACATCGCTGTTCACGCTTTCGCGCCTTCGCGTCCCGATCGTTGCCCACCAGTGCCCCCCTACTTCGCCCACACATCCTGTGACCGAACGATCGAATGACTGAGAAAGGAGCTAGGGACGAGGAACAAGGAACACTCGCGCCAACCTTCTGCGACAGTTTGAACACGGTCCGTCCAGCTTCGCCGCCAGGATGCATCGCGCAATTCCTCGCAACTGCACCGCCGTTGCATTGCCTCTGGCCTTCCCCCCGTCGCCTTCTACATGGAACCAGCCACTGGTCGCTGCCCGCTGAAACATCTCGCACCTGAAAGACAGAAAAAGAGCTGGGAATAAGGAATAACAGCGCCACATCCCTGTAGCGCCTCTACCCAAGGTTGTCAAGTCGATGCCGCCTGGATCCATCGCTTGATTCCTGCAGTTGCCTCCGCCGCTGCAGCGCCTATGGGCTACTTCATGAACTTGCGCCAGTTCACCTGTCACTCCAGCTGCCTGTCCATCCATCATCCTTTGCGTACCGCTAGCCTCTGATCGCTGTCCGCCCATACGGGAGATTGTAGAGGCACCCCCAACGCACCCGGCACCCCCAGTGGACCGAGCTGCCGCCCCGGTGTCGCTGGCCCCCTCGCGTTCCGCCAGAACAATGGATTTGGGTGCGTAATCAATAGGATCAGTGGGCACCAGCAGGGAAACATGTATCTAGGAAAATTGAAGCTTGGGAAATTGATGGTATCCCTTCGCTCGGCGACGTGCTTTCGCAGAGTTTAGCCATTGATGTCATCGACTAGTCTACACCTTACGGCCTCCTCTTCCTCTTCCTCGTACGCACGTCGTCGTCGCCACCTCTTCCACGTACGAACTACCTCGTCGTCGCGATGCCCCCTAAGAAGAAGATTCGACCGATCTATACGCTCCCTCCGCTCGTCGTAAACGACGTCCCCTCGCTTCTAAGTCTTCTTCGTATCGAATATAGAGATGCGCGCATTACGCTCCTACCTTACGCTATAACCCCTAGTCGTATCTTTAACCTCTTCTTTACGCGCGAAGTCCTTAAATCCCTGTCCTACAATGCTAGTGTAGAACAATCCGTGATTTCCCTAATTCTAGGCACATAATTCTGTCGCTATTTAGGGGAGAATATAGCGGCACCCCTAGTTACCCCGAGACCCCTAGTCGGAACATGCCGCTCTAAGCGCTAAGTAGCGAGATCGCATACTAACTATCTACCGTAGTAACTTTAACCTCTATACTCTCTACTACTACGTCATTGCTATATCTTAGGAAAATTATAAGAGCACCTTCTTACTGCCCTCTTAAAGGCCTACGGTCTATACTAATGTTTTTAATCTATTATTATTATTAGGTAGAGTAGAAGGTTACGACGACTAAAATCTTTAGGATGTTAACGCGCCTATTAACTATTAATAAACCCCTTAACTAACTCCTTTACTAATACTATAGTTACTATTATACAACCCTACGCCTCGCTATCTAGCTACCTTTACTTTTAAAGCCTCTCTTTCTAAATAGTAATACCCCTTACTTAAAGTAGCTATCGTAGTAGGTAATACCTAGGGTAAGGAACATAGTATTAAGCTAGTTAAAGTTATAAAGGGTAAGTAGTTTAAGAATAAGGAGGGTATTATATATAAGTATTAATAGGAGTATAAGAGGTATAAGAAACTACATAACTATAATAAGCTTAAGGACAATGCTTACTATTAGCTAAATGCCTCTTCTATCTAGACGGTATACCTAATACGTATAATTCTTGTCGCCTTATAACTATTAGAACTAGAGGGCCCTTAGGAAGTTTGCTATATTAGAAGGAACACCTATAACTATCTACTAGACCCTACTATTGCTCTACCTAGTCTAAGGAAGTAATTAGTAACTACTACTTAGTTATAGACTATTAACTAGTACGTAAAAGTATACTAACGGTCTTAGGTTTTAAACTACCTCTAGGAATATAAGCTAGATATCCTTATTATTCGACATAACCTTATAAACTACGTATAGAAGCATCGCTATAAGGAGGTCGTCTTTAGAATACGTATAGAGCTACTTCTTAGTACCCTTAATAAGGGTAGCTTTAAATATAAACATTAACTAAATAACGACACTAGTTAGATTAAGTACTTATTAATAATCTACCTAACGTCCCTTTAGTACTTCTACGAGTATCTAGATATTCTTCTATTTAACTATACGTATAGCACTAATTCTTATAACCTTCTACTACTTAATATTATCTTTAAGAGTACTTAAAATACTACTATTTAACTAGGTACTACTATTATATTAGGTAAAAAGAAGGAGGATTTTATCGAAGTTCTCGATAATATTAAAAAGCTACTTAAGGATAAGGGGTTACTTAATTAATTATAGCTTATAGTAAGTACCTAATCTAGAGCCTTTCTTAATGCTCTTAACGAGGTACTTCTAACTATGCTATTAGTTATTTATTAATAGTATATAAATAAGGATATCCTTAATAAAGTATACCGCCTTAGTAGCTATTATATATAGGTTTAGAGCGAGGAATTAGACTATTATATTAAGTTAAAGTAGACTAAGGCTATATAGACTAAGTTCTTTAAGGTCCTTAATAGGCTAATAGAGGAAGACTTTAATAAGTAAGCAACTAATTTTAAAGAGCTATTTCTAGAGTTTATTAACTATTTTTATAAGGAGTAGTAGCTATTCTAAATTCGCTATATTAAGGTAAGGAATCATTAATTTTAGAATGCTAGTAGCTACTAATTTAAATAGGCTTAGATAGATTAAATTCGTTATTTTAGAGAACTTACTACCTTACGCCTTAAAGGTGTATATACTACAATTAAGGCATAGTTTAAGAACTCTTAAAACGACCTATATATACTCTTTAAGAAGCTCTACGCTAACTAGAGGGTCTAATATTAAGAGTATAAGTAGACTATAAGTTCCTTAAGGCGTATAGCTTAGTCGTACGCTAGTCCCTTTTTTTAGAGCTATATTAGAGTAATCTATTACTATAGTCTTAAGGAGGTTAAAAAGTAATACGATATAGCTATTACTACTAAAAGGGAAGGTTATCGAGCTAATAATTATAACTATAGTAGGCTTAGGGTAAGGTTAAGGGTTTAGGATTATTCGTTTATTTAAGGCTAACGAAAATTGCCTACGCTTCTAGAGGATATACTAAGACTTAATGTAGCTATGCACTATACAAACTCCTTAGTAGTAACTACGAGTAGGAATGTACCTCCTTCTAGAGAAAATAGCCTCCTTTTACCCTTCCTTTAGCTTTCTAGCTCTACGATAACACGTAAATTTACGCTACTAGATAGAAAACCTAGTCTTTACGGATAATGCCTACTAAATTTCTTCTAATTCCTAATAGAATATAGACTATCCCTTATAAGGGAAAATACCTATCTCTCTAAACTAGATCGTCTAGTATATTTAAAATCATTACTAAAAAGGTCGCCTAGGGTAAGTTAGAACTAGAAGGAATATAAGGCTTACCTAGGTAATCTACTAGAAAATTCTATAGGATAGTCTCTAGATTCGCCTAGCTCTATCCTTCTAGTGTCTACGTGCCCTAATTAGGTGCCTACCCCTACATACAATGCTATTTTAGGAAAAATCCCTAAAATAGCGTTTAAAATAGCGTTTCTAGAGAAAAAGTCTAATAACTCGTTTATACTAATGCTATTATAGGTTTTAACTATTGTTTAGGGTACTTTTAGGGGGTTTTTATGCTAATATAACATTAGAATTTAGCTAACATAAATCGTTATAAAGTTATTAGTAAGTAAAACTTTTTAGATTTCTATAGGTCTTAGACCTTTATTATACTATATGTTCTTTAATTATCCTCTTAATATAGAGAGTATCTATTACTTTAGTATATTTATTAGGCTAGACTAAGGATATACTTTATAGATTCCTAGTAATTAGTAAGTAATAGCCTTAAAACTTCCTTAACTTCTATCTACTAGTTTAGCTATATAGTAGTACCTTCTTCCTTAGATAAGTAGCTTATATAAGCTAATACTAAGACCTCTTCTTAAAATATAAGCTAATATAAGGATTACTTTTATATAGCTCTTCTAAATAGAAAGATATTTATATTATAGGTTCTATAGTTCTCTTCTAGTTAGATAGTCTTTATAGTTTAGTTAATGTAGTATATATATATAGAGTCATATAATTAGAATATAGTAAAAGCTAAACTTCTTTAAGAACTATTCTAACCTAAATAAATCCTTAACTAAGAACTCTAGCTCTCCTCTATCTATCTTAGTATAATCTATATCCTTATCTATACGAGAGCTTAGCTTTACTACCTCCTCGTCTAGGTAATTAGGACTAAAATGATTAAAGTCCCCTAGAAAGACTAGGTCTAGTTCTAGGTTTCTCTCCCTAAGTTCTAGATAGTCTTTAGCCTTAGAGTAGTAGTCTCTAACTCTCGTTATATAACTACTATCTATAACGTCCTTTGCTACAAAAGACTTTATAAGATCTAGGTAAAGTTAGCTTAGAGTCCTTAGAGACTATTAATAAGAACTTACTATAGTCATTAAAGTAGATAGAGTAATAAATAAGGTATTCCTCTAAATCTCTAACTAAAGACTCTAATGTAGGGTCTTTAGTTAAGATAGACTCCTTATAAGATATATAGTCTAGGCTTATAGACTTATACTTAGTAGCATACAAAGTAATAAGTTCTAGTAAAACTATAGTTAGTAAAGAAGTTATAATAGTTAAGATAGATAGTAAACTTACTCTTATACTTAGAAGCCTCTCTAGGATTCTTCTTATTAAGCCTATTAAGAAAATAGATAATTCTTAACATGTTTAAGTAAGGCTTAAAGATAGGGAAGGCATTATTACTTATAGTAGCTTTTAAAGTAATATCTAATTTAGAATTAGATAAATACTTATTATTACTAATATAAGTAAGAATAAAGGATAAAGGAGTAAGAGGAGTAGAAGAAGTAGAAGACATTCTCTAGAAGTAATAGTCTTAGTATCTTAATAAAGAAGATAGAAAGAAAAGGACTAAGGGTAGAAATCTATCGACTACTTATATTAAATGTCTCTCTCTATACTTAGCTATTAGTATAGGTCCTAATATAAATCTTTACTTACTTAATAGATATACCTATACTCTAGTATATAGACCTAATAGTTTAGACTATATATTAAGTCTATCTAGGAATATCTACTTCTATATATTAATAAGAGGTATCTATACTAGTTTAATTTTACTAATACTAACTAGCTATAACTATTACCTATATATACTTAAAATACTACTAATATATCTTTACTAGTCTTAATTAGTAATGATTAATACATATCTATACTTAAATTATTACTAATAGATACTTAAGAGTCCTAATTAGTAATGATTAATACTTATATATACTTAAATTATTACTAATCATTACTAATTAATCCTAATTAGTAATAATCAATACTTATCTATACTTAAATTATTAGTAATCTATATATATTTATCCTAATTAGTACTAATAAATACTAATTAATCCTTACTAATACTAGCTAATAAGTATACTTATATAAGCGAAGGTACCTCTTTTCTTCTATAAGAGCTCTCTTCTTTTATTCTTTCTCCTTTCTTCTTCTTCTTACTCTTCTCTAAGAATTCTTACCTCTCCTAAGGAAAAATGTCTTCTCCTTCGAACTCTTCCCTCTTCGATATTCCTTCTTCTTCTTTTCCTTCTTCTCCTTCTTCTCCTTCTAGAGAAGAAGAAACTACTACTACTAGTAGTAGACCTACCCTTCCTAAGTAAGTTAAAAGTCTAACTCTTCTACTCTCTTTACTTATTTATTACTATAGGAGAGGAGTAGGTCGTCCTAAGGGATCCTCTACTCGTCTAGAGAAACGCCTTAAAAAAACTGTTATTATCCTTAAGAAAAAGCTTAAGGAGCATAAGGAGAAGAATAAGGCTCTTATTAAGGCCTTAGAGAAGGAACTTATAAGAAAAGACCTTCTCTTAGAGCAAGAACAAGCAAAAGTTAAACAACTTTTAGCTACTAGTAAGTTTTAAACATTTCTCTATACTAGAGGATATATACTAACTATTCTAGATACTATAGCTAATATAGAGAACCCTTCGGTAGAAGGGTTTACAAATAGTCTACAATTTTAGTATAGAGAACTCTTTTTTTATATATAGACTAATATTCTATATACCCTTTCCTTCTATATCTTCTTCCTAATTTAATTTCCTTCCTTCCTTATTTCCTAAGTATAAAAGTACTTAAAGTAAACCTCTTATAAATAGTTTTAGTACTACTAAGCTTATAAGTAAAGCTACTTAATACTTCTTCTATAAGATAAGAGTCTTTATCTAATTAGCTTTATCTTCTATTATACTTCTAAATCCTATATAGTATTAGTCTATCTATTATCTACATTAAAATTAAGAAGGCTTTAAACTTACTTTCTTTACTAAATATAAGACTCTCTTTAAAGATTATAAGCTCTAGGTTTACTAGATCTTCTCTACCTATAGAGCTAGCATTTAAAGAAAGTAAAGTATCCTTTATAGTAAGGGTACTTATATTTTTATCTAAGAGTAATTAGAGAAGTCCTTTCTAGTTCTTATATCTTAACTTACCTTTTAAGAATAGATTAAAGGCTTCCTTTAGATTTAAAGTAAGTAAAAGAACTTTAAGATCTTCTAAATACTTTAGTACTAAAGGGCTTTCTTTATAAGTAGCTCTTAGATCTTTAAGTAGTAAAAGAGTATTATACTCTATATTTCCTACTAAAGATAAAGAGTATAACTCTTAGGGTTTTTAGGGTTTTAGGGTTAGGGGTTTAGTATTTAGGCTACTATAGAATGAACCGTATCTAAAGGGCGAGCCTACCCGCTTGCTTCTAGAGGTCCGACTCGGCTCGGATGCAGCATAGCAAACTACTTTTAAAGCTACTCGTACTACACGAACTCCTCCTCGATCTACTCCTTCCGCTTCTTAGCTTAACTATGTCATATGTCTAAAGGGACCTTAAAGAAATCCCTACTAACACGCCGCTAATTAGAGAGGTCTATCTACACACAACTAGTTAGTCTTTCCTCTAGGATCATCCGACTTAAGAGCCTAGAAAACTAGTATAGACCGCGTCCTCTAGATCGTCCTACTTGTAGTTATTTTAATAAACCCGCCTAGGGGGAAGAGACTAGAGACGTAGTAGCTTGCCGCTCTACACGACCTAAAATATCATCCTAGAGATGCAATAAATTAGCGCGGGCGACGCTAACGTCTCTTAGATTTTACGGGTCCCTAATAGGGCCGTCTTAGCTAAAGGAAAGTAACCCCCTTCCTTCTAAAGTAGGGGACATTATATAGAATAGGGTGAAGTCCTTTTTAAGCGCGCTACGGTGCGCTATCGGTCCTTCCGTTCCCTCTATGTATAGAGGTTCCGAATTTTATTAGTGAAGTTGATCTAGGGGACCAAAATATGATGGAGAATCCGTATCTCTAAGAGTTTATCGACAGGTGAGCCGGGGGAAGAGCGCGATGCTAGAGCCGCCGCTAGTATAAGCTGTTAAATGTTTAGGAGAGCTCCCGTCCGAGGATTTAATCATCGCTTATTAGAACGTCCCGCTTATAAATCTCCTAATGAGGTCTCCATTAGTTAGAGTTTTCCGAGGTCGTCGCCCGGATCTATTATCCTTCGTTCTCCCTTAGTAGCATCGGGCTCTAGCGACGTAGGAGACGCAGTCCTACTATCTAGGCCCGATGTTAAGATGTCGTCCGGATTTGTTATAAAATCTGTTCGTAGCGGAGCGCAGTGTCCGCCGCCGGTCGGTTTTGTTAGGATCATCTAGCTCCTAGATCTTCTTTTGTCGGAGTACTTCGAGGGAACTGGCCCTAAGACTCTTTTCCTCCTATAGCCTTTAATTAGCATGCCGCCGTCCTCATTAGTCGCCGTAATCTAGGTCCATTCCTACTAGAATCGTAGGGGGCCTAAGTAGACCCCCGTATCCGGCTCGTAGACTAGCAAAGCGACTAGATAACCCTTCGACGATTTCTAATGTTGTATCGCCGTCCCCTAGGTTTTTCTCGGCTAGTCTCTCTTAGGGACTAATGACTCCCCTTTCCTCCTCTTTCTCCTAACTCTTACGATGTTCTTACTAATACGTAGGGTTTTCTATATCCTCCCTCGCAAACACCGGATTGCGCGGGTAAGGCATTACTTTCTCCGCTCGTCTCGATATACCCCTAGCGCAATCCCTTAGCTTACATCGAGATGCTCCTTAGCTGTTCCCCCTAGATGTCTTAGCCGAACTAAGGCGGTCTAGGATTCGACTAATAGCCGATAGTTAGTAGCAGTTTAGATAGGTCGAAGAGTTCCGTCGTAATCCGTAGCTAGGTCTAGCTCCCGTCTAAAGCCTACTCCCTAGTCCTCGTTTCCGTCGTCCTCTTCTATACTATAAGACTAGCGTATAGGGCCTACGCTTTTTTCGTCGGAGCCATTACTAGCTTACCCTTACGCGGGACGCCGGCGCCTTTATATATTCGATAGAAGGTCCGATTGTCTTTTCCCATCGGGAGGTGTTTTTCTAGTGTGTCCTTTTCCTCTAGGACTACGGAGTGTTGTTTATTCCTATTTCGGTTTACCTAGTCTATATCCACTTAATTTAGTAAGGCTAGTTTATTCGTCATATCTAGGACGGAGCAGTTTTGCTAGTTAGATGCTCGGGACTAGGAAAGGTAAGGTAAAAGCTAGTGCTAGGTAGAAGAAAAGAAAAACACCCTATAGTTAGTCGTAGGTCGAGGATGTTATTTCCTCGGGGGTTTAGCCTCATCTTTTTCTCTTACTTACCCTACTAACTCCTCCCTTACCCATCCTAGGACTCCTTTTAAACGCTATATTATGTCTAGGGCGGAGCAGTTTACTTTCCTTACTCGGGATAAAGCAGTTTTATGTCGATTTATGCTTAGGACGCACGGAGCAGTTTTATATTAGATTATGCTCGGGATAGAGCAGTTTTACGTCTCTACTTAGGACCGGCCGTCATAATGATGTCGCTATTAGCATCGACTAGAGCCGCCGCCGTCTCCGCCGCCGCTGCTACTACCGCCACTTCTGCTAATCTTCCATTACGGTAGACCCTACCTAGAGCGGCTTTTACGGACATAAGAACTTTAGTAGCACGATCTAGTTGCCGGTTGTTTAATAGGATGTCTACGTCTGTAACTAGTCCGGAACCCTCGAGTCGCTCCGTTAGCTCTCGCTTTTGCTCGCGTTCGGCCTTTATAAGTCTAGATAGATGTAGTAAGAGGGAACAGCTTTTATGGCCTCTTCTAAAACTTCTGTCCGGATTGCACTTATAGCGAAAGCCGAACATAAAACTTCCTTACCGATACTAGAAGAGATTGTCTTACTTAGAGATAGGCGCTACGAGACTAATGTCCGCTATAAATAGTCTAGGCACCTTTCTCGATTCGGGCGTAATGACTTTAGTAAGGTGTTTCTAACCGGCTTCCTCTAGAACGATAGAAGAGAGCTTACGTCAAAGGTACTATTTAAATGTTTAAGGTCTTACGGTAGGGTCGATTTTGTTTTGCACGATAAACGCATTCTAACTAAAGTTATAGGATAGAGCGTATACAAATGCTAAAGAAAACAGCCTTAATCGTAGCATGCTTATAATCCGTTTAAGCAGGTTCTACATAGGTAATTCGTTAAGCATACGTTAGAAGGAGGTCCTTAATAGCCGAAATCTCGACTCCGGTAGAGGAAGACCGCATATGTTCATTGCAATACGGTACGATAACTTAGAATTAGTGATCTAGAAGATTAAGTCTTATATCTTCGTAAGGCAAGCTCGAAACTTAGTGGCATTTAGCGAGTAAGAGTTAGCCTAGGCGACAACTAGAGGTGCACTATACTTAAACATAGGGGCGAGGTACCGCTTAAATACGCGCAGTCTATATGCGGGACCCTATAAATCCGAAGAGATCGATAGGAAGTTAGCACGCGCTATAGCCGTACTAATACGACGGGTAAGATGTGCTTCGAAGTTAATGCCTCGCGCTGTCATTAGAAAACCGAGGTAGTCGTACTATTACATAAGCGGAATCTGCTCTGTCCTATAGTTAAGAAAGAGCGCCTATAGGATTAGATACTGTAACATGTGACTATACTTGCGTACGTTTAGTCTTAGACCGTTAACATCTAACTAGCGTTCTACAATCTATAGAAGCCGCCGTGCCTCGTTATAGTCGGTAGGAAGTAAAGTACCGTCATTAGCATAGAATAGAGTGTACGGTATAGGGTCTTTTCTAAGGTGTAAATAGTTAATGTTAAGCTCTATAATTAAGCCATCTACAAAGAAGTTAAATAGATGAGGTAAGATCGGAGAGCCCTAAAACACACCGTAAGTCCGCTAGAACTAGTCCGAAGCCTCGCCGTTTACTAAGACCCTAGATCGGACGTTATCGAACGTAAGACTCTTAATTAAGGCAAGCAAGTAGGATAGACAACTACGCTCGACAAGGACACGTTCGAGTATAGAATAGTCTAAGACATCGAACGTAGACTTAAAATCTAGGAAGACGGCGATCTTACGCAAGCCAGTAGAAAGAGCGTAGTGAACTATCGTAGCATTAGTGTATGTCGAATAGTAGCTACGAAAGCTAGCTTATATAGGGTAGATCTTAGCCTATCCGTCATAATCGAATCGAGAGAGCAAGAGACGTTTAAACACCTTACGAAACATGCAGATTAGTGTAATCGGGCGAAGGTTATTAGCATCCCGCGGTTTAGTAGTATCTTTAATTAATAAGTGAATCTCGGTTTCATTCTAAGTAGTAGGTGTTCTTATAGATAAGAGACACTATGCGTACAAGTAATAGAGCGACTATAGAAAAGCGGGACAGTCTATAAGAGCTTTAAGGAAGCGAATGTATAGACCGTTAGTACCGTAAGATTTAGAAGTATCTTGTCGTATGATTTCTAGCGTAATCTAATCGATCGTAAATGGAGATAGAAGGTAAGGATAAGCACGAGGAAGAGCATAAGAAGTGAACTGTTGCAAAATAGCCGTCGTACTAGTAACGGCAGCAAAGCACGACGGCGGTTTTAATGGTAGCGACAACCGTTTCGAAGAGGTATATCTCCCCTTTAGTAATATAAGGTTCTCGTTTAGTGCTATAACGTTCGTTGCCTTTGCTCTCTCCGTTAGTATAATGACATCGTTCTCTTTAGAAATAATTATAGCCTTTTTATAAAGCCGAACACTGTTTTCGAACGATTAGTCATCCTCTAGGGTTAAGAGGGTAGGTTTTGCGCTACCTATTGTTATAGAAGAGGTAGCAGGGGTAGTAGTAGGGGTAGTAGTAGTAGTAGTAGTAGCAACGGTAATAGAAGTAGTAGTAGTAACGGTAATAGAAGTAGTAGTAATAGTAGTAGCAGTAGTAGTATCATCACTAACCTCGCTAGTCTTAACCTCTACATTGCCTCTTGCTCTTCTTTTTCTCGTTCTTTCTCTATTGCTATTATTAGAGGAAGTGACGTTACTGTCCGCACTCTTCTTAGATCGATTGTTAACTTAACCGAGGACTAATCTATAGATCTTCTAACATAATGTTATAAGTCTAGTGTTAATCTCGTCTACATCTACTATAGCTTCTATCGTAGACGACGAATGTAAGGTCTCGAAGTTTTTAGTGATCTTAAGGAGCGCATCATCCTTAGCTAGATTACTAATCTTATATCGAGGAATGTCGTTTTTCTTATCGACGCCGA